>SJXQ01003687.1:0-17521 GCA_006408695.1 Aepyceros melampus | reverse complement strand
CTTTTCAAGTTTGTTTTGGCTATTCAAGTTTTTTTTTTTTTTTTTTTTTTTTTTTTTGTATTTCTATACAAATTGTGAAATTATTTGTTCTAGTTCTTTGGAAAATACAGTTGGTAGCATGATAGGGATTGCACTGAATCTATAGATTGCTTTGGGTAGTGCCAGGGTCCAGCCCCAGTGGATCCAGGGTAATTCAAAGAGGAGATAGAGTAGGTGAGGAAAAATTTATTTAGAAATTTAAAGAGAGATTAGGAAAAAATAGTGTAGTAGGAAAATTAGTGGAGAAAAGAGGCTGAATAACTTGGTTTACGTGGAAAACCAATAAAGTTCCAGACAAGGAACTTGCACCATCTACATTGGGTCACAGGTGCCTGCTTGAATAGTGAAGGGTGTCCCGCCTTGGGCTCCCTCTCACATGGGTCTCAGAAGTCCAGGCAAATAAGTAGACTCGGTGAGCCTCCTCGTTCCAAGGGATCAGCCTGAAAAGGAGAGGGAGGGAGAGGGAGAAAGAGAAACAGTCGACTTGGAGGAGGCCAGGTTTGTACAAAAACCCCTATAACTTTATTATTTAAAAGGTGTTTATATACCCTAAATTTTACATAATGGAAGATACAGAGCCATGCAGGGGCAGCAGTCCTGACCCTTTCTGTATATCTTTTTGTATAAGAAAAAGGTCTCAGGTGAGTCCAGGCAAATAAGTAGACTCGGTGAGCCTCCTCGTTCCAAGGGATCAGCCTGAAAAGGAGAGGGAGGGAGAGGGAGAAAGAGAAACAGTCGACTTGGAGGAGGCCAGGTTTGTACAAAAACCCCTATAACTTTATTATTTAAAAGGTGTTTATATACCCTAAATTTTACATAATGGAAGATACAGAGCCATGCAGGGGCAGCAGTCCTGACCCTTTCTGTATATCTTTTTGTATAAGAAAAAGGTCTCAGGTGATTTACATTATCTTCTGGCCAAGAGGCCTGTTAACACTTTATGGCTCTCTCTCTCTCTCTCTCTTTTTTTTTTTTTCATATGATATCACTTATATGTGGAATCTTTTTTTTTTGTTTGATCTCTCAGGATTATCCCCGTGCATCAGTCCCAAGCATCCTGCATCCTGCATCGAACTTAGACAGGCGATTCATTTCACTTATGATATCATACATGTTGCACTGCCACTCTCCCAAATCATCGCACCCTCTCCCTCTCCCACAGAGTCCAAAAGGCTGTTCTATACATCTGTGTCTCTTTTGCTGTCTCACATACAGGTTTATCATTACCATCTTTCTAAATTCCATATATATGTGTAAGTATACTGTATTGGTGTTTTTCTCTCTGGGTTACTTCACTCTGTATAATCTGCTCCAGCTTCATCCACCTCATTAGAACTGATTCAAATGTATTCTTTTTAATGGCTGAGTAATACTCCATTGTGTATATGTACCAGAGCTTTCTTATCCATTCATCTGCTGAAGGACATCTAGGTTGCTTCCATGTCCTGGCTATTATAAATAGTGCTGCAATGAACATTGGGGTATGGCTCTCTTCCTTAATGAATGTTAATCTTGTTTCCCTTGAAGTGTTTTTCTTTAATCTGCATCTCCCTTAAAGCACTAAATTTACATCCCTATAGAACAATGGTGCAGTGGGTTATAACAAAGAAGGTACTTAACTCAAAAATCTGTGTTGCTACTTGTTTTTTCTATATACCAAGTATATCAACAAATAAAAGATATGAAAATTTGGCAGCAAGTATTGGCTCAACAAATGAAAACTTTAATCAGTCCTATTCTAATGATTTTGACTCCTCGGAAGCCCCTACATTCCTAGGATGTTTTAAGCTTCCTGTGCCTCTCACCATTGGGAGGCCGCAAACAATCACACACACAGCTGTAGGAGTCCTGCAGGCAGGCTAAAAAGCCATCAGAGGGGTTTTTGGATTGAAACACTCATATTATGTCCAGGAGACTTATTATCTAAAAGTTCTGAATTAACTTTTTCCAGAAAAAGGTGGTGGTGGGATAGCCTCCTGTTAATGTCAGAAGAGTAAGTGGAAAGCATGACACAGTAAAGCAGGGATGGGTGCTCAGGAAATTCCAGGGGGAAGCCCTGAAGCCTGGTCACGCCCTTGCGTTTTGTCGGATTTCCTTCCTCATGACCTTTGCCACAGGCGGGGCTCCTCAGCTGGCTCCCGGCAGGGTAGTATACTCATTTTCACTATATTGATTCTTTTGATCCAGGAACATGGTATATTTCTCCATCTATTTGTGTCATCTTTGGTTTCTTTCATTGGTGTTTTATAGTTTTCTATATATAGGTCTTTTGTTTCTTTAGGTAGATTTATTCCTAAGTATTTTTATTCTTTTCATTGCAATGGTGAATGGAATTGTTTTCTTAATTTCTCTTTCTGTTTTCTCATTGTGAGTGTACAGGAATGCAAGGGATTTCTGTGTGTTAATTAGAAAAAAATATATAGGAATTCTCTGGAGCTGTTGAGGGCAATGTGGGGTCAGTTCAGTTCCAGCATATATTTCTTCTCAAGGTCTACAGGCCCCTTCCAATGTAGTCAATGCTGCTGCTTCACTTCAGTCGTGTCCGACTCTGTGTGACCCCATAGACGGCAGCCCACCAGGCTCCCCTGTCCCTGGGATTCTCCAGGCAAGAACACTGGAGTGGGTTGCCATTTCCTTCTCCAATGCATGAAAGTGAAAAGGGAAAGTGAAGTCGCTCAGTTGTGTCAGACTCTTTGCAACCCCATGGACTGCAGCCCACCAGGCTCCTCCATCCATGGGATTTTCCAGACAAGAGTACTGGAGTGGGGTACCATCGCCTTCTCCCGTAGCCAATGCTAACAGGGTTTTAATCTGTTGTACCTGTCACTTTCAACGCAGTTTCCTCTTCTTCGTTTATTTTAGCTTCCTCTGTTTGCAAGTCTCTTCAGTATCTAACTTCCGCCCTGACACAAGGGGCCGAAGGTAGTCACTTAATTAGGCTCACTTGTTCAGTTGTACTGTGGGGAGGGAGGAACACTGCAAACAAGTGTCACTGGCGTGTGTGGGGAGTGCTTGCAGTGTCTGGGCCACACTGGGTTTGCCCCTGCTCATGGCGTGTGTGCTTTCCTGGTCTACACTGCTCAGGCTCCAGGTTGTTCTGCTGGAGAACCATCTAAGGCGGGCCAGGGGATGTGTGCACTTCCAGGTATAAGCCGCTCAGGTTCAGGTTCTCGGGCACTCCGCAAGGGCACAGACTCGGTTGGGCCTGCGTTTTGTGCCCTTCTGAGGTCTGAGCAGCTCAAGCGACCAGGTACTTGGTGAGTGCACTCTCTCCAGGTAGGGGTGCGTCTTATCCTCTGGGCAGCTAATCTCTGTGTGCGACCCTCCTGGCGGATGTCAACCACCCAGAATCCCAGGAAGAGTTGGTTAGCAACAGGAAGCCTGCTCGCAGTTTGCTAGAGGATGCCGTCCCTGGGGCTGAGTTTGCCCCGTGCTGGCTCTGGCTGTCGCTGCCTGCCTCCCTGCCTCCAGCGGGGGTGGGCCAGTCTGCGCTGGCTAGCTCTCCTCTCCTATTCATTCAGTCCTTTGTTCTGAGAGCGGGTCTGGCAGTGCCTTTCGGTTAGAGCTTTTCGCAGGAAAGTTCTCCCTCTCTCTTTCCTCTTTTTTTTTCTCTCTCTCGGGCTATCCCACAGTTTGAGTTGTTTTGCCCTCAGGGCATTCAGGCCCGGTCCTTACCGGGAGCAAAGCAGCCCGTGCCTCCCTGTTCAGCCCCTGCTTGTTGGTGGTGGATGCGAGTGCCTGGGCTACTTCTCCGCTGGGAGTTGCAGTTAGGCGTGCAATCTGTGGGTTTTATTTATTTATTTTTTCCTCCTGGTTATGTTGCCCTCTGAGATTCCAAAACTCCCCACAGACCCGCAGGTGAGGGGGTTTCCTGGTGTTTGGAAACGTCACCTCTTTCACGACTCCCTCCCTGGGACAGGTCTCTGTCCCTAACTCTTTTGTCTTTCTTTTTATCTTTTATATTTTGTCCTACCTCCTTCTGAAGACAATGGGCTGCCTTTCTGGGTGCCTGATGTCCTCTGCCAGCATTCAGAAGTTGTTTTGTGGAATTTGCTCTGTGTTCAAATGATCCTTTGATGAATTTGTGGGGGAGAAAGTGTTCTCCCCATCCTATTCTTCTGCCATCTTAGGACAGCCAGTGGACTCTGCTTTTAAAATTGTATTTTGCTTTTTAAGGAGTATATGATCCTTAAAGAAAAAAGAAAAAAACAAAACAGTTGTTGTTTAGTTGCTCAGTTGTGTCTGGCTCTTTCTCACCTGATAGACTACAACCCACCAGGCCTCTGTAAGCCCTCCTGTCCATGGAATTTCCCATGCAAGAATGCTGGAGTGGGTTGTCATTTCCTTCTCCAGGGAATCTTCCCAACCCAGCGATTGAAACATCGTCTCCTGCATTGGTAGGTGGGTTCTTTACTGCTGAGCCACCTGGGAAAAAAACAATATCATATCCAAATTAGGAGACTGCCTTTCCAATAAAATGATTAATTATTCACCATTACAGAGCCAGGAAGGGGTGAGTCAAGGAGAAATTTAGCGGAAGGAGAGAAACATTTGTCTGGGCTGAATATCTTTGTCTTATTTATCTTCTTATCATTTGTGTTAGATCTGTAGTAGGAGTAAAGACTTACTGAATTGCATTGGCTTAAGCTAACATGCATAATTTGGCCACTGTGGCATGCAGGAGAATTGCTTTCCAACCAGTGGTGGGTCCAGAAACGTGGCCAGGGGAGGCTTAGGCAGCATCTGGGTTAGAAAAGGCAGGATGCAGCATGTGTCTTAAAAGTTGCTTCTGCATGCAAACACACTATATAAACATGTTCTTTTTTTTTTTTTTTTTGACCATAGTATGCAACATGTAAGATTTAGCTCCCCAAGCAGGAATTGAACCCATGCCCTGTGCCTTGGAAACACAGAGTCTTAACCACTGAACCTCCACAGAAGGCCTTCAGTTCAGTCACTCAGTCATGTCTAACTCTTTGTGACCCCATGAACTGCAGCACAACAGGCTTCCCTGTCCATCACAAACTCCCAGAGCTTGTTGAAACTCATGTCCATCAAGTCAGTGATGCTATCCAACCATCTCATCCTCTGTTGTCCCCTTTTCTTTCCTGCCTTCAATCTTGCCCAGCATCAGGGTGTTTTCCAGTGAGTCAGTTCTTCACATCAGGTGGCCGAAGTATTGGAGTTTCAGCTTCAGCATCAGTCCTTCCAATGGATATTCAGGACTGATTTCCTTTAGAATTGATTGGTTGGATCTTCTTGCAGTCCAAACAGTTCAAAAGCATCAATTCTTTGGCACTCAGCTTTCTTTATAGGCTAACTTTCACATCCATACATGACTACTGGAAAAACCATAGCTTTGACTAGACGGACCTTTGTTGGCAAAGTAATGTCTCTGCTTTTTAGTATGCTGTCCAGGTTGATCATAGCTTTTATTCCAAGGAGCAAGTGTCTTTTAATTTCGTGGCTGCAGTCACCATCTGCAGTGATTTTGAGCCCAAGAAAATAAAGTCTGTCACTATTTCCATCGTTTTCCCATCTATTTGCAATGAAGAGATGGGACTAGATGCCATCACCTTAGTTTTTTGAATGTTAAGTTTTAAGTCAACTTTTTCACTCTCGTCTTTCACTTTCATCAAGAGGCTCTTTAGTTCTTCACTTTCTGCCATAAGGGTGGTGTAATCTGCATATTTGAGGTTATTGATATTTCTGCCTGCAATCTTGATTCCAGCTTGTGCTCCTTCCAGTCTGGCATTTCAGATGATGTACTCTGCAGAGAAGTTAAATAAGCAGAGTGACAATATACAGCCTTGTTATACTCCTTTCCCAATTGGAACCAGTCTGTTGTTCCATGTCTGGTTCTAACTGTTGCTTCTTGACCTGTATATGGATTTATCAGGAGGCATTCTGGGTGGTCTGGTATTCTCATCTCTTGAAGAATTTTCCACAGTTTTTGTGATCCACACAGTCAAACGGTTTGGTGTAGTCAGTAAAGCAGAAGTAGATGTTTTTCTGGAATTCTCTTGCTTTTTTGATGATCTTTGGTTTGATCATTTGATCAAATTTGATCTCTGGTTCCTCTGCCTTTTCTAAATCCAGCTTGAACATCTGGAAGTTCTCTATTCATGTACTGTTGAAGCCTAGCTGGAAGAGGTTTGAGCATTACTTTGCTAGTTTGTGAGATGAGTGCAATTGTGCAGTAGTTTAAACATTCTTTGGCATTGCCTTTCTTTGGGATTGGAATGAAAACTGACCGTTTCCAGTCCTGTGGCCACTGCTGAGTTTTCCGAATTTGCTGGCATATTGAGTGCAGTACTTTCACAGCACTGTCTTTTAGGATTTGAAATAGCTCAACTGGAATTCCATCACCTCCACTAGCTTTGTTCGTAGTGATGCTTCCTAAGGCCCACTTGATTTCGCATTCTTGGATGTCTGGCTCTAGGTGAGTGATCACAGCATTGTGGTTATCTGGGTCATGGAGATTTTCCTTGTATAGTTTTTCTGTGTATTCTTGCACCTCTTCTTAATATCTTCTGCTTCTGTTAGGTCCATACCATTTCTGTCCTTTATTGTGCCCATCTTTGCATGAAATGTTCCCTTGGTATCTCTAATTTTCTTGAAGAGATCTCTAGTCTTTCCTATTTCTTTGCATTGATTGCTGAAGAAGGCTTTCTTATCTCTCCTTGCTTTTGCACTCTGCATTCAGATGGATATATTTTTCCTTTGCCTTTAGCTTCTCTTCTTTTCTCAGTTATTTGTAAGGCCTCCTCAGACAACCATTTTGCATTTCTTTTTCTTGAAGATGGTTTTGATCATCCTGTCTAAGGGAAGTCCTTAGACTACATATTTAAGATCAATACAAGTAGCAAAAATTTCTAAAGGCTCTGGCATTCACATATTTCACAAGATAAAAATGTCAGCTGCCCATGTTGAAGCATGTCATCATGCTTTTAGTTGGAGTACCTTTTTTGGAAGGCTGAGGAAGCATGTCGGGGCTGAGCACCCCAGGCTGACTTTTGACACTGCTCCTTTCCCCCTCCCCCACATCCTATCACCCAGGATGTTCATTACTTATCAAGATGTATTGTGAATTTCTGAAACATTGACCAATGGATCTTTTAATGGAAGTGCAGATACAAAGAAGTACATGGCAAGTTTCATTTAAATTGTCATCAATTACTTGTCCTTATTGTGGGTAAACCATGGTTAACCATGGCTGACTTTGTGGCTGGATGGATTGGGGGTCAAGACCCTGGGCAAAGTCTTTAACGTCTTTGGATCTAGTATCCTTCCTTGTGGAATTGGGGATGAATTTATCAGCTCTCAATGTAGAATTGTGGTAAAGGTCTAATAGAATATTTATGTGAGTGCATCATAATCTGTAATATTTGTGTGTAAAGCATTGTCTTGATTGTAAACTTGCTGACATTGTCTCTAACAGCAATCCTGTCTGTGATCTCACTTCGCCTTAGAGCTTGTCCCTTGCACCCTAATCCAGGTCCCAGATCCCTTATCTGAATCTCATTAGTATTTCTGCGCAAAATCGATGCTTATGCCCTTAACTCAGAGGGATAAATAAGCTGTCCATCACTCTACACCTGTGCATGTGAGAATGTGTGGACTCCTGCAGGTTGTTTGAAGGGAAGCCTGTGGTTCTCAACAGGGACTTCTGAGTTTGGAATTTTAGATGCTTAGTCAGGAGCTTGTATTTAATAGTTGTTATACTTGCTCTGCTTCTTCTCCCCTTTCGCTCATTTCCTCGCTCTCCATTTCCAATTCTCAGCCTCAGTTGCAGTTGTATTACTCTGTTGTTTCTGAAATGGGCCTTTGATAGGCTGTCTTTGTTAAGAGATACAAGCCAGCTTGCATCCGGGGTGAGCAGAGGGAAGAGGTGTGTCCCAGGGGAGGTGGGAGCAGGACCCCATGGAGGGTGGTGTTGTTCTGTTGAGTTTCAGCAGGTTTCCAGAGCAGGAAAGCAGACTGACCCCTCTACAAGGCAGCGCTGGCAGGCAGTCTGCTCTGGGGGGTCAGCTTCCGAGATGGTGTGCTCACCAGGCCTCTCCAGGCTTTGGTCCTTGGTCTGACACCTGGATTCTCTGGCTTCGCCTGGCCCTTTGGGAGGCTGGGTTGTGGAAACTGTCTTGCACTGGCTTTGACTCTTTTCTGGATGCTGTTGCCTCTTGGATTCATCCTTTGGGGTCACATTTTGCAGCCTGAGGGCAAAGGATACCCTACCTTCTACTCTATCTGGGCTCTGGAGCCCCTGCTTGTCTTGGAGGGAGTTTGGGGCAGTTTCTATCATTGATAAGCTGGACGGAAAAGGAGTTGGAGCTGTTATGGTGCCTCCTTAAATGCCCACCACCACTGAAAGTCAACATGGGCAGTTCCTTTGGTTCTTATATTGCTGTCTTGGGCTGTGAGCGCTTGTGGGCTGCTTGTGGTAGGGAGGCTTCCCATGACTGATTTACACCAACTGGTCAGAGAGTGACGGCGGTGTAACAGTATCTGTGGGTTGGCTCTGGGGAGGAAATTCTGGAATTCTGGTTCTAGAGCCAGTCATCTTCACATTTTACAAGGTGTCATTTAAAAAATTTTAAAACTGTATGTACATATGTATATGTTTAAATTCATTTTTAATTGGAGGATAATTGCTTTACAGTGTTGTGTTGGTTTCTGCCATACAACGTGAATCAGCCGTAAGTATACATACATCCAGGAGGAGGAAATGGCAGCCCACTCCAGTATTCTTGCCTGGAAACTCTCATGGACGGAGGAGCCTGGTGGGCTACACTCCATGGGGTCGCAAAGTGTCAGACATGACTTAGCAAATGAGCACGCATACATATATCCCCTTCCTCTTGAACTCCTTTCCCAACCTCCCTATCCCACCCCTCTAGGTTCATGGTGTAATTTAATTTGCGTTTGTCCTTATAAAATTTTCACCCATATGGAATGTACACTCTGTAATTCACTGTTTGGCTTTTGGTGTCTCAGCATCCCCTCGGATAGTTTGCCTTTCCTGTTGCAGAAATTCTCCGCTCTTGCTGCTATCATTTCACACCCAAAGAGGGCATTCTAACCTTAGAAGAGCTTCAGTTTAGCAGTGCACCTGCCCTTTCTCTCTAAGCACAGAGTCTGGCCTCTCTCTCTTTTTTTTACTTTACAATACTGTATTGGTTTTGCCATACATCAACATGAATGCACCACGGGTGTACATGAGTTCCCAATCCGGAACCCCCCTCCCACCTCCCTCCCCACACCATCTCTCTGGGTCGTCTTGGCTTCCCAAGTGTTTTGGCTGCAGGGAGGAAATCGTCACAGCCCACACGTGTTTAATAAGACCGTGATGGAAATGAACCCAGCCTGAGTGCAGGAGGGGACACAGAGGGGCCTGCTGCTTGCTCTGCCACCAAACCTCACGGGCTCCCTGTAAATTTCTGGAGCTGCTGCTTGTGGACTATTTGCACTGAAGGAGAATTGTGACTATTTTCTGTGAGGTTGGGGACTTGGCAAGTCAATTGGCTAATTGTTTGGGTGTTCTTTCAGCATTGTGTGCAATGAGTGTGGGAGTCAAAGACCCTCAGTGCAAAGGTAATGCCAGCTTGTTCCCTGGAAGCCCACAGGAGCCAGAGTCAAAGGGACTTTTTGTTTTACCAGGAGAAAAACCTACAGGAAATCTCAGCTTGAGCTATTCCTCCGCAGTCTCCTTGTCCCATCAGAGCTGGCTGTGCTTTGGCCTCCTTTGTGGGAGGCAGTAACTTGAACAGAAAACAAATAAACGAAAGGATGCTGTTTGCAGTGGCCGGAGTGGAGCACTCCTGCTGGGCCCACTAATATGCAGGTGGGGGCTTCCCCTAGGGCCGCACAGCAGCCCCAGTTCATGCTGTTCTGAGAATCAGGTGTGGTCTTAAGAGTAAGATCATGAGCCCAGCCTCTGCCCTGTCATAGGCCATCTGTGTTATTATTGAGGGGCAAGTGTTAGGTTTCAAATTTCTACTGGCAGTTCTGTCTCTTGCTTAGGTATATGACCAGGAATAAGACATTTATTAATAATTTCTCTTCCGCTGTAAACTGAGCAATAATAATGCTTATTTCATAGACCTGTTGTGTGGATTTTATGAGACACATGCAAAGGGCTTAGAAAATAGTAGCTTATTAAAATAGGTGAGCTGTACCTCTAGCTGTGCGGGCCAGGTCCCTCCAGGAGTACAGGTGGAGCCCAGAGGAGAGTGGGGTTGACCCCCAGCCTGGGCTATAGTGCTAAGGAAGGCATGCCTGCTTCCAATTCATCATCTCAGAGGGGTCACCTTTTTCTAATTTATCCACCCAGAGGGAACATGTTTTTATAGTTCATCACCCCAGAGGGGGTAACTTTAAAAAATTTTGCACACAGGCACCATGTCTGCTAGCTGCAGCCCTGTTGACAAAAGAAAGATGCTGTTATTAGTGTAGCGGACAGACCCTCCTGGAGAGAGGGCATGCAAGGCATGCTTTACCTGGCTGCAGTCGGCTCATTTCACTTTAATTCCAAAGATACGATTCCCACAGGCAGAGGAGCAAGTTTGCTATTTCCTCAGTTCTAAATTTTGTCTAGAATTTTCCTGAGGCCAGGGATGATAATCTGCCTCCTAAGGCGCCCCCCCACCCCCCCTCACCACTGCCTTGCCCCTGTCCTCTGGAATGCACACTTGCTAACAGGCTGGAAAAGAATGAGAGAGAGCAGCAGCGGGATGCTGGTTGTTGCCTCGTGGCCCCCCACCCGTCCTTCTGTGCTTTGCTCCTTTCTGTTGGGGCCGAGAATCAGACACATTTCCGGCTCCCTTGCCAGCCCTTTCCCCAGGCTCTAGAACCAATGGGCACAACCTCTTCAGCAGTGCAGCAGACTGAACAGGCTAGGGAGGCAGCTCAGAGCATCAGTGTCTGACCTTTAGCTACTCTCCTTTTCATCTCTCTTTTTTCTCCTCCAGTTCTTTCCATACCTTTGTGACTAACTCCCTGTATTAAATGTCCTCTGTTTAGCATGCCTAGAGTGGTCTTAGTTTTCTTGCACTCTGTGTGCAGTCTCTGTGGATCTGTTGGGTGCTTAGGGGCTGGGCCCATTCCCCAGGATATCTTCCTTTCTGTTTCCATCTCCATCATACCCGTCAGCATCATTGCCATAGCCTTTACAGTAGGTTTTTAGTTTAGCCTCTTCCTAATCATGATGTCATTTAATAGTCAGATTAATTGTCCTAAAACTTCAGTTCACCTGGCTCACACATCTCAAAACTCGAACTTTCCAGCCATTTGATAAAGGTATAGTCATCTGTGACCTAAACCACGGTGGTGAGAATCCTAATTATGGACACCATCTCTGCAATCCTAACAACAGACCTCTAGTCAGAAGGCCGTTCTTTGGCCCTGGCTGGAGGCAGGGTGTTAGTCCAGTGGCAGACACACCAGCAGTGGGTGTGAGAAAGCTTGCAGACCCTGGCCCCAACTCCTGCTGCGTCTCCTTCCCTCCTCCCCACCTGCCCAGACCGGGGCCTTGAGGACAGGGCCCTGGGCTGCACTGGCCTCTCCTCCTCTCCCGGAAGACAGCGTCAGTGCACAAATCCCACGAAGTCCTGGGATTAGGGAGGACAGGACTGGGAAGTTTAAACCATGACACTTCTTATAAACTGGTGGAAATAGATGTACTGTGAAAAGTGCAGATGAGCTGTGAGCCCAGATAAGATGTTACTGTCTTGGGAGTGGGGGCTATGTTTCTCACCCTGACAGATTTTCTCACTTCTTTGGAGTAATGTTTTTAGGAAATTCCAGAGCGAAGGGATTGGCAAGAATCTCTTAAGGGAAATAAAAGGGACATAATAGGGTTAACTGGAGGAAAAATAATACAGTTAATGTTCAAACATAGCTTTATTGTTTCCATATAAAAAGCAGAACATAGGTATTATAACAAGTCAAGCAAACCTGAAAAATACATGGTGGAGGAAGTGATCACTGAAGCCCTCCTTCTTCACTAAATTCTTTAGTGGTCATCCTTTTGAAGGGTTCTCAAGCCTGTGTTATACACACATGCAGTTTTACAGAACTGGGATTATGTTACCTTGTTTTATTTAAAAAGTTTTTTTATTTGTTTATTGGCTGCACTGGGTCTTCATTGCAGCAAGTGGGGGCTGCTCTGTAGTTGCGGTGCTTGAGCTTCTTATTGCTGTGGCTTCTCCTGTTGTGGAGCACGGGCTCCAGGGTGCACAGGTTCATCAGCTGTGGTGCATGGGTGCTAGAGCACTGTCTCAGTAGTCGTGGTACATGGGCTAAGCTGCCCTGTGCCTTGTGGGATCTTCCCGGACCAGCGATCAAACCCACGTCCCCTTCATTGGCAGGCGAATTCTTCACCACTGAACCTCCAGGGATGTGGCCATGCCTTGTGGTATATGGAATCTTAGTTCCATGGCCAGGGATCGAACCCATGCCTCCTGCACTGGGGGCCTGGAGTCTTAACCCCTGGACTGCCAAGGAAGTCCCTATGTCAGCTTGTTTTCTAATCTAATTCTTCCCACTTATTAGTATAGCAGAGAAACAGTTTCATGTCAGCTAATACTGCTTTACTTCGTTATTTCTAATGACTGCACAGTATCCTATAAATTACTCACCCAGCCACACTAACTGGAGTGTTTACAGCTGTCTCCCTTTAGAACATTCTAGCTTGTACTAAGTTCCTGTGCTATGGTGATGCTAAGGCTCTAAGAGGTATTCTGAGATATCAGTGCTTAGAGTATCAGAAGTGTGTTTCTTTCCTGTAAAGTTTACTTCTTCCTCCCTTTACTGGTGGTTATCCTGAAGCACTGCTTGGGTGGACGGGAAGCATTGCCTTCCATGGCCATCCAGGGACTCAGGTTGACAAAGGCCTTTAGCATGTGGTTTTCAAGGTTGCTCTGTCCTTTGCCATCCAGCCAGGAGTTAGTAGAAATGAGAGAGCAGATTTCATGGAGAAGCTTTATAAGCATCAGAACTGGAAGTGGCAGACTCCACTACTGCCCACATTGCGATGGCCAGGTGAGTCACATGGCCACACAGAGCTGCAAGGGAGTCTGGGAAATTCACTTAGCTGGATATGAAGAAGGAAAAGACCTAGGTTTGGCTAACAGAGCTCCTTCTGCTGCTGCTGCTGCTGCTCCTGCTAAGTTGCTTCAGTTATGCCCGACTCTGTGTGACCCCATAGACGGCAGCCCACTGGGCTCCCCCATCCCTGGGATTCTCCAGGCAAGAACACTGGCATGGGTTGTCATTTCCTTCTCCAATGCATGAACGTGAAAACTGAAAGTGAAGTCGCTCAGTCGTGTCCGACTCTTTGCGACCCCATGGACTGCAGCCTACCAGGCTCCTCCACCCATGGGATTTTCCAGGCAAGAGTGCTGGAGTTGGGTGCCATTGCCTTCTCCAGAGCTCCTTCTAGTGGTCACCAAATCCTGGTTCTTGCGGCGCTAGTAGTAAAGAAGCCGCCTGCCAATGCAGGAGACATAAAAGATGTGGGTTCAGTCCCTGGGGCAGGAAGATTCCCTGGAGCGGAGCATGACAACCCACTCCCGTTTTCTTGCCTGGAGAATCCCACGGACAGAGGAGCCTGGCGGGCTACAGTCCATGGAGTTGAAAAGAGTTGGACACGACTGAAGCGACTTAGACCGCACCCGCCCAGGAGAGACACCTTGAGGCCTAGGCAGTCACTCCAGATGACTTCTCCTCCTTGAGGACCCTGGTTTAATGCTCCTCAGAATATGAGGTTCTGTGACTTAAGAACTAAAAGGGAAAACATTTTATTTACCTCATCCTTAGCCCTTCCCAGGTTTTAGTGGTGGAGCAGAGACAGAATGGCATAACAATAAAAATTCCCCTTTGGACCGGGTAAAATAGGAGCTTCACCATAGTCACATGCATCTCCAGGCTCAAAGCAGATCCTAGAAGCTGGTGGGCAGGCGAGGTGAAGGCTCCCAGCCGGGAGGTGGGAGAGCTTCCTCCACTGGCCCTTGACTCTGTCCTGAGAGGACGTCTCTTGTTGATTGTCTCCATGGCCCCTGGTCTGTCCTGCCGGGTTCATCCTTGGCCTTTAGTTTCCATGGCGACATCTGAAGTGGTTGCTGGGGAGTCTGCCATCTTTCTCTTAATTAAAGAGATTCTATTTATGTGTTTATTGGTGGTTGCGCCGCATCTTCACGGCCGTGCTTGGGCTTTCCCTAGCTGTGGGGAGCGGGGCTCCTCTCCAGCTGCGGTGCACGGGCTTTCATTGTGCTAGCTTCTATTCTTGCAGCAGCTCGGGCTCTAGGCTCTTGGGTTTCAGTAGCTGTGGTGTGCAGGCTCAGTTGCTCCACAGCATGTGGAATCTTCCTGGACCAGGGATCAAACTGTTGTCCCCTGCATTGGCAGGCAGACTCTTAACCACTGGACCATCTGGGAAGTCCCATGAAGCTTGATTTATTGTCTGACTTTATCACCCTATACCCTTCATCTCAACTAAATGGAGGTTACCTTGAGGTCTCCAGACTCAGAAAGGAAGGCATCACTCTTGCTCAGTTTTTTGCCAAGGTCTTTGAGTCTTTGGGCCTTTGTCACTCATAAACTTTTCCAATCTTATTTCTTACTGTTTGAGACTTAGAAGCAGACAGTTTTTACAACCCTTTAAGCACACAGATTTCTAAATTCTATCCTCTTTCATTATGCCTGCAAACCAACATATTTGTGACTGAGTATATTTTTTTCTTCAATATTACTTTAATATTATTTTACTATCACTTTTATTTTATTAATAATTTTCTACTTTTCAAATTACCCCCTGGAGCTGCAAGCTTGGTAGGCCCTAGGTCTGCTTTCTTAGTTACTGCAGATGATGATTTTACCAAACATTCTGCCGTTGCATTACTTGGATCTCCATTTTTCCAGGCTCTGATATCAGTTTGCTTGCTATTCACTTCCTGGTTGTTAAGTCAGTACCACTTATTTTATTGATGTCTACTTTAAGGCACCAGTTTTTGCACTCGTTAACCCCTGCTGTTGTAATATAAAACTTAAATTCTCAGTAGCATATCACTTTCAAAGTTTGTTTCTTGCTGATATAAGTTACATTTTGAGGCAAGGTTGGTGGTGGTGGTGTTTTTTAGGGGACATAATTCTACTCTGTGTGGTCATTTAGGGAGTCGGGTGAACCAATGAACCTCCATTTTCAACATATGACATCCAAAGTCTCTCAGAACATCAACATCTAATCCATAGACAGAGGAAGAAGGGTTTTATTAGCCAGGCCTGAAAAGTGGCGGTCATCATTTCTGTCTACAATTTCATTGGCGAGGATTCAGTCACCTGGCTACACATAATTTCAAGGGAACCTGGAAATGTGGTTTACCTGTGTGTCCCAGAGAAAAGGGAAATGTGCTGGTGAGTAATTATCGGTTTCTGACTGAATGCTTATGTAGCAGAGACTCTTCTAAAAACCTTACATGTATGAACTCTTTTTATTCTGTGAGATAGAAACTGTTGATAACTTCACTTAACAGATGGGAACTTGAGGCACTGAGAAGTTAAGTAGTTCCCCCAAGGTCACCCAGCTAATCAGCGTTGAAGACAGGATTTGAATCCAGATGACCTTGTCTGGTCTGCGACCTTATTCACTATCAATATTGATAACATAGAATACAGTTAACAGTAAAATATAAAAAAGGATAAAAGGGAAGACCACAGACCAAAGATTTAAAAGTGAGAAATTAGAAGTGATAAATTTTAAAACTACATAAAATAAAGAGAAATACTAGAGTTGATAAGCAAAGAATACAAGCTTAAAAGAATGATACATAACCTTCAATGTAACATGAGGGTCAAATGTGATAAATAAAACACAGTGGCTAAATATGAAAGAAACTGGAAATTAGGGGAAAAATGCTTATAAATACCTGTCATCTGAAAAAAAGCACAAAGATGAAGTGAAAAAATAGTGAAATATCACAAAAGAATAAAAGTATTAAGTAAGTGAAAGAACAAGTTGAATAAATGAAGATTAAAGTATTAAAGGCAAACTCAGGACTCAATATTTGGTGAGGCACAATATAGCTAAAGTTCAGAGCAATTAAAATAGAAATTTCCTGTATGCAAAATAAGAAAAAGGTTAAACTAAACCCACAGAATGATAAATGAAACTAAAATAATAGAAAATTACGAATTCTTACAAGATAGAGGAATTTTAGAAGAAACAATTAGAATAAGTTATCGACATAAATCCTGTTCTCAGATTGCTCCAATCTGAGTCAGTGCCTGTGATTTGAGGTCCCCAGTAGACATTCTTAGGGCTGAGAGCTGGTGGGTGGGGAGGGTGTCTGGGGTCTCCCCTTCTTCATAGGCCCTGCTGCTACTGCTAAGTCGCTTCAGTCGTGTCCAAATCTGTGCGACCCCAGAGATGGCAGCCCACCAGGCTCCCCCGTCCCTGGCACTCTCCAGGCAAGAACACTGGAGTGGGTTGCCATTTCCTTCTCCAATGCATGAAAGTGAAAAGTGAAAGTGAAGTCGCTCAGTCGTGTCCAACTCCTAGCAACCCCATGGACTGCAGCCTACCAGGCTCCTCCATCCGTGGGATTTGCAAGGCAAGAGTACTGGAGTGGGGTGCCATTGCTTTTCTTCTTCATAGGCCCTGCTGCTACTGCTAAGTCGCTTCAGTCGTGTCCAAATCTGTGCGACCCCAGAGATGGCAGCCCACCAGGCTCCCCCGTCCCTGGCACTCTCCAGGCAAGAACACTGGAGTGGGTTGCCATTTCCTTCTCCAATGCATGAAAGTGAAAAGTGAAAGTGAAGTCGCTCAGTCGTGTCCAACTCCTAGCAACCCCATGGACTGCAGCCTACCAGGCTCCTCCATCCGTGGGATTTGCAAGGCAAGAGTACTGGAGTGGGGTGCCATTGCTTTCTCAGTCATAGGCCCTACAGTACCTGAATGTAATGATGTCAGCAAAATGGGGGGAGGAGGTGGGTAGGAAGCACCGGGTCCTTATTCTTCCCTGGAAATTTAAAAACAAACAACAAATAACAATTAGAGACCAGAACAAGCAACTTTACAGGATCTTTGGAAAATAGTCAGAGACGGTAAGTGAATGCCCAATTCAGAAAGAGCCACATTCAGAATGGTAACTGAAAATGTTAGTCAGTTGTGTCCAACTCTTTGTGATCCCACATGCGCTAGGCTCCTCTGTCCATTGGATTTCCCAGGAAAGAACACTGGAGTGGGTAGCCATTCCCTTCTCCAGGGGATCTTCCTGACCTAATGATCAAACCTGGGTCTCCTGCATTACAGGCAGATTCTTTACCATCTGAGTCATCAGGGAAGTCCTCAAAATGGTAGGTTCTACAAAATTTAAGTGTTAAATGCACAGTTATTGTTCAGTCGCCCAGTTGTGTCTGACTCTTTGCGACACCATGGACTGCAGCTTGCATAAGGATAAATACATCAGTTCAGTCCAGTCGCTCAGTC
>SJXQ01003686.1:0-46873 GCA_006408695.1 Aepyceros melampus | reverse complement strand
AGGACCTCCATACTGTTTTCCACAGTGGTTGCACAAACTTACATTCCCTCCAACAGGAGGGTTCCCTTGGCTCCACACCTTTTACAGGATTTATCTGTAGACTTTTTAATGATGACCATTCTGCTCAGTGTGAGGTGGCACCTTACTGTAGTTAGGTTTGCATATCTCTAATAATTAGTGATGTTGAGCATCTTTTCACGTGCTTATTGGCCATCTGTATTTCTTCCTTAAATATCTCTTTAAGTCTTCTGCCCATTTTTCAATTGCATTGTTTGTTGTTGAGTTATATAATCTGTTTCATCAGTCACATCATTGGCAAATATTTTCTCCTATTCTCTAGGTTGTCCTTTTGTTTCCTTTTAATGGTTTCCTTTGTTATGCAAAAGCTTGTAAGTTTGATTGTTTTTGTTCAGTCACCAAGTCATGTTTGACTCTTTCCAACCCCTTGGACTACAGCATGGCAGGCTTCCCTGACCCTCATCATCTCCTGAAGTTTTCCCAAGTTCATGTGCATTGAATCGATGATGCCATCCAACCATTTCATCCTCTGTTGCCCTCTGCCTTCAATCTTTCCCAGCATCAAGGTCTTCACCAGTGAATCAGCTGTTCCCATTAGGTGGCCAAAGTATTGGAGCTTCAGCAATCAGTCCTTCCAAAGAGTATTCAGGGTTAATTTCCTTTGAGATTGACTGGTTTGATCTACTTGCTTTTCAAGGGACTCTTGAGTCTTCTCCAGCACCACAGATTGAAAGCATCAATTTTCTGGTGCTCTGCCTTCTTTATTGTCCAACTCTCACATCTGTACATGACTACTGGAAAGACCACAGCCTTAACTATACAGACCTTTGTCAGCAAAAACAAGACCTGAAGCTGACTGTGGCTCAGATCATCAGCTCCTCATAGCAAAATTCAGGCTTCAACTAAAAAAAGCTAGGAAACCCACTAGCCAGTTAGGTACAACTTATATCCCCTATGAATATACAGTAGAGGTGACAAATAGATTCAAGGGATTGGATCTAGTAAAGAGACTGCCGAAGAACTATGGACAGGTCCATAATGTTCAACAGGAGGCAGCAAACAAAACTATTCCAAAGAAAAAGAAATTCAAGAAGGCAAAGTGGTTGTCTGAGGAGGCTTTACAAATAGCTGAGGAAAGAAGAGAAGCAAAAAGTAAGGGAGTGCACCCAACTAAATGCAGAGATCCAGAGAAGAGCAAGGAGAGACAAGAAGGGCTTCTTCAAAGAACAAAGCAAAGAAATAGAAGAAAATTTGATTAGGTACCATTTATCCTTGTTTTTATTTCTATGGCTTTGGGAGACTTCCCTAAGAAAACATTGGTACAGTGTACATCAGAGAATGTTTTGCCTATGATCTCTTTTGGGAGTTTTATGGTGTCATGCCTTATGTTTAAGTCTTTAAGCCACTTTATTTTCCTGTAAGGCGAGAGGGTGTGTTGTAACCATCGACTTACATCCAACTTTCCCAACACAGCTTGCTGAAGAGACTGTCTTTTTCCCAGTGTATATTCTTGCCTCCTTGGCCAAAGATTAATTGACTGTAGGGGTATGGGTTTATTTCTGGGCACTCTGTTCTATTTCATTGACCTACGTGTCTGTGTTTGTGTTGGTACTGCACTGTTTTGATGCCTGTGGCTTTGTAGTCTTATCTTGTGTGGAGGTTGCTGGTTGGCAGGACTGGGTGGTGAGGCTACAGTGGAACCCGGCTACAGTCTTCTTGTAGCTGGTGTCTGCCCCCTGGTAAATGAGACTGGGAACAGGGGTCTCTAGCTAGAGGGCTCTGGGTGCCTCAGGTCTAGTGCACGCTGGTCTGTGAGCCTGGGTCATGAGCCCTCTCATGGACAGGGCCATGTCCAGAGGCATTGGTGGGCTCAGAGGGTCTCATGGCAGCCTCTCTGCTAGAGGGTAGGGCTGGAGCCACACCCAGTTACCTGCTTGACCCGAAGCATCCATCAATGGTGCCCACAGGCCAGTTCAAGGCTGGCTCCTGGGGCTGATGAACTAGAGGGAAGGCTCCATCCATGAAGGCTCTTGCTTGCACAGTGTCCACAGAAGGGGCTCCCCAGAATAGCTACTTTTGGTACCTGTGTCTCCAGGGTGGGCTGCAGGTGCTTCTTGCCTCTCAAGGAGACTCTCGAGGATCAGCAGGAGGTCTGACCCAGGCTTCTGTCAAATCACTGCTTCTCCCTGGGTCCTGGAGTAGTGAGATTTTGTGCACACTCTAAGAGTGAAGTCTCTCTTTCCTACAGCCCTCTGGGAACCCTGACAGTCAGTACTGCTGGCCTTCAAACCCACATGCTCTAGGAGCTCATCTCTCTGGTGTAGAACCCCCAGGCTAGGGAGCCCTACATGGAGCTTGGGCCTCTCACTCTTTGGGGAGAACCTCTGCAATTGTAATTATTTTCCCACTTGTGGATTGCCAACCAGTGGGCAGGGGACTTGACTATATTAGGACTCTGCCCCTCCTACCTGTTGTGGCTCCTCCTTTGTCTCTTTAGTTATAGATGTTTTTTGTTTTTTTTTTTCATCAATGGTTGTTCTGCAGATAGCTTTTATTTGGGTGTGCCTGTGAGAAAATGTGAGCTCAGGATCTTTCTATTCCAACCATCTTGACGGATTTCCTCCCCTAAATCATTTCCAAATTCTTACACTCTGACTTGCTAATTCTCTCTTCCATCCCATCTGCTCTGTTTTTCAGTGTTTCTAATGCAGTCTTCATCTCACTTCTTGGGCTTCCCAGGTGGCGCAGTGGTAAAGAATCTGCCTACCAGTGCAGAAGATGCAAGAGAGATGAGCTTGATCCCTGGGTCAGGAAGATCCCCTTGAGGAGGAAAATCCCATGGACAGAGGAGCCTAGCTACAGTCCATAGGGTGGCAAAGAGTCAGACATTTCTGAGCATGCATGCACTCTTGGTAAAGTGTTCCTTCTGTTTACTGATTTAATTTCTTAGTTCATTGAATTGCCAAGTTTTCTATACATAGCTTGAATTTCTCCATGACAACTCTTTTGAATTCTTTATAAGGTAAATCATAGTATTCTGTGTCTTGGAGTTCAATTACTGAAAAATGGTCATTTTGTTTTTGGGATACTCTATTACCATGATTTTTTCATACTATTTGATGAAATGTTCCTATGCACACCTTCATTTGAAATAATGAATGCCTTTCTTATTTAGGTAAGGTTTTGTTTGTGTGTGCACGTTCAGTCATGTCCAGTTCTGCAGCCCCATGGACTGTAGCCCACCAGTCTCCTGTCCATGGGATTTTCCAGGCAAGAATACTGGAGTAGGTTGCCATACCCTTCTCCAGGGCATCTTCCTGACCCAGAGACCGAACTTGCATCTCCTGCATTGGCAGGCAGATTCTGTACCACTGTGTCACCTGAGGGATTCAAGGCTTTTTTACTTCGATTCTAATATTTCAACAGGCTGGCAATAAAATGCCTTTTTTTTTCTTTCCAGAAGGTGGCACTATAGCACAAGATTCTGATTTATTCTACCGGTGCTAAATCGGGAAGATGTGCATGTGCCTGGAAAATTCCATAGACATAGTAGCCTGATGGGCTATAGTCCATGCATGGGGTTGAAAATAGTTGGGTTGAACACACACACGCACATATGCATAAGAAACCTAGTGTTAAAAAAGGATGGTGATGGAGTTGGGGTGGGGAGGTATATAATAAGCACTTGGCACTTTGAGTGTGCCCCTGGCCCAGTGGGGGAGTCCTCTACCAGGGGAATACCAGCAGAGAGAGGTTGGGGCAGGGGGACCCGTCTCAATGGAGTTCCGGGACAAACACCAGGAAATCCACACCTTCAGTTGTCCTTGGCTGCCTTCTTTCCTTTCCATCCTCCTAGTCACAGAGGTCTCTCTTCAGGACTCAGGGTGTTGCTGAGGACTCCAGCTGCGCCCCATCACCAGTTGGACGTTCGCTCACCTTTTTCCCTTTCCACCTGCTCTGCCAGAGAAACTGATGCCACTGCGGCTGCCACCTTACTGCAACTCCCTTGGTGTGGCCTTCTCCGGGATCCAGTCCGCCCACTTTCGGATGCACAGATGGATGCATCTCTCAGGTGTCTTGGTGTGCGTGCAGAGGCACTTTTATTACAGATGTCTAATCAGTTGTAGGTTGAAGGGGAGAGAAAAAAGGAACACTTCATGCCACCATGATGCTGCCCTCAGTCCCAGCCTCACTCTTGTGATCATCTGCCAACATTTGCATTGTGCCCTGAAACACATCCTTTCCTTGTACGTAATTAACAACAGATGGAAATCAAATCCTTTCAGAAGCCATTTATTATTCAGAGATAAGGTGTGTGCGTGCTATGTCATGTCAGACTCTTTGTGGCCCTGTGGACTGTAGCCCACCAGGCTCCTCGGTCCATGGGATTTTCCAGGCAACAATACTGGAGTGGGTTGCCATTTCCTCCTCCAGGGGATCTTCCAGACCCAGGAAGTGAACCCATGTCTCCTGCATCACACGCACATTCTTTATCACTAAGCCGCCAGGGAAGCCCATGGAATTAACAAGATAAGAACAATACCTGTATCCATAGTATTGACAACTGCACGTCCCCCATTGGTTGTAGTCCTGGAAGTCTAGTGGAGAGCATTTCAAGGAGGAAGGAGTAATCAGCTATCAAATGGGTAATGTAGGAAAAATGACCCCTGGATTAACAATGTGGACGTCATTAGTGGTCTTAAGCAATTTTGCTGAAATGGTAAGGGGGAAAAACCTGAATGAAGGAAGAAAAAAATCAGTCAGTGAATATACTCTTTCAAGGATTACTATCCTAAAGAGAAGCAAATAATGTAATAGCTGGAGAGGAAGCAGAATTGAGATGATTTTTTTTTAACCTTTTCCATGTATATTTTTCAAGCATACACAAGAATAGAGGGGAAAAGTAACATGAACCTACATGTTCTCGTTACCCAATTTCAATACCTATTGATATTTTGAAAACTTTGCTTCATCTACATTTTGATTGGAATATTTTTAAGAACCATTGTTTCACCTTGATAACTTTATATCATTTTCAGATGAGAACTTAAAACTTATCACAATAGCATTATTAACAAGAGTGCCTTAACATAATATTATAACTCATCGGTGTTTATCTTTTTTTAATAAAAGAGATTTTAAAAGGGAAAATTAACAGCATTGTGTATACTGATGGGACTGATCAAAGAGATGGAAAGGACAAGAGGCAATGGAGGGAGATGGGCCCTCGAGCTTGGAGGGAGGCGTAGCCTTACCCAGGTGCAGAGTGGTCGCCTCTGCGAGAGGAGAGAAGGCAGAGTCTGCACACAGAAGCACAGCATGGGGGAAATGTGGTGGAGATGGTGCGTGGTGGTTCTATGTAGATGCTTCCATTTTCTCGATGAAATAAGCAGCAGTATCCTCATCCAGAGTCAGGATGGAAGAGAAAGAACTGGAGGCCTGAGGAGGAGAAAGTGTGCAATAGCGGAGGCCAAGCGCTACTTACCCAGAATGGGATCCTTAAGAGGAGCAGGAGTAGAAAGGAGAGCCATTTTGCATGGCCACCACTAAAAACACAGTTCAAAGGGAGCATGTAAAGTAACTGGTGCAGAAGCAAAACTTCATCATTTCCAGGCTCAGGAGTTTATACTCCAAATCTATCCGTATGCCAAGTCACTGGACATTCTAGTTTTGAAGACTCAGTGTTAATGAGTGGTCCATTTCAAGGCCCAGTGAGGTGGTCGCTGTAGAACAGAAAAAATTCTAATCCCGAAAGAGAAACTGCTGCTGTCCCCACCTTCCATTTTACCTCTCAGCTTCTGCTTTCTGTTTTGAAAGTTTGCATTATCAATTGGGAATTTCTCTCAGCTTTTTCAGGGCTAATTGCAAATTTTAAAATTATTCGAACTATATTAGACATTCCTCGCCTTTACATTTATCTAAACTCTCCTCTGTAAATTCACTCCTGTATGCTCTCACAGCTATCTGAAATTATAATGGCTAATATTTATTCAGTATTCACTCTATCCTTTATACTCATTTGAAGAAACAGACTTTTTTAAGTGACTTGCCCAAAGACACATGATTGGTAAAGGACCAGTTCTTAAACTAAGGTCATATGACTTCCAAGACCTCTGTCCCAGTCACAGTACTGCTCCCCCTTGGCTATCACCCAGAGAGGATCCCCCCTCTCCCCTATTAGCACAGTGACATGCTGAAAAGCAAACTCAGACCACAGACTGGACTCCTGACCCTGCCTGCTCTATAACCTCAGTTCCACCACTTCTTAACTGAATGACATAGTAGCCTTTTTTAACATATGTTACCCCATTAGTGTGGGAAAATACCTATTAATAGATTTACAACATAAGGTTGTTTTGAAGATTTAATTATATACAACATATGAGGTACTTAACTCAGGGCCTGCCGCATAACGAGTATTAACTAAATGTTACCTAACAACACTGTTCTTACCACTCATCAGCTTTGGGCAAGTGACTGCACATCTCTGAATATTATGTTCCACTCCCCTGATTTGCTTTGATAGAGTTCTGGGAATCACTGAACAATGTAAGGTATACTTTAGGTGATCATGTTCCTGCTTTTGCCCTGGTAGAATCATAAGGACATCCAATTCTTCAGTTCTCTGATCATCCCATGAAACTCTTTTCTTCTTTTCTCGCAGTGACTGTATTTGTTCTAGGAAGCTGTTACATCCTATCTGCCTATTATTTATTTGGAACTACAGTACAGAGACTTTTTATATTTTCATCAGTGCTAATTTCCCACAGAAAAATTGTAAAATTAGGCCACACAAAAATGGTAAAAACAAAGTATTTTTCAGTATATAATATTTAGTTCTCTAGAGATTAAAAACCTAAGAGACAGGTTCATTAGCACTCAGTTCTGCCCAGTAGCCAGATGGGCAGAGACTGGAAGGGCTTTAGGTTAGGAGTGAGAGGATTGGTCTACAGTCAGTTCTTTTGCAATGAGGGCGCAGAGGTTAAAGCGCCTGCCTCTAATGCGGGAGACCTGGGTTTGATCCCTGGGTCAGGAAGATCCCCTAGAGAAGGAAATGGCGACCCACTCCAGTATTCTTGCCTGGAGAATCCCATGGACGGAGGAGCCTGGTGGGCTACAGTCCACGAGGTCGCAAAGAGTCGGACACGACTGAGCGACTTAACTTTCACTTTCTTTTCATACCTCCCACCAGTCAGAATGGCCATAGTTAAAAACTCTACAAATAACAAATACCGGAGAAGGTGTGGAGAAAAGGGAACACTCCTACACTATTGGTGGGAATGGAAAACAGTATGGAGGTTCCTCAAAAAACTATATAAATACAGAGAGTGAGAGGATTGGTCTACAGTCAGTTCTTTTGCAATGAGGGCGCAGAGGTTAAAGCGCCTGCCTCTAATGCGGGAGACCTGGGTTTGATCCCTGGGTCAGGAAGATCCCCTAGAGAAGGAAATGGCGACCCACTCCAGTATTCTTGCCTGGAGAATCCCATGGACGGAGGAGCCTGGTGGGCTACAGTCCACGAGGTCGCAAAGAGTCGGACACGACTGAGCGACTTAACTTTCACTTTCTTTTCATACCTCCCACCAGTCAGAATGGCCATAGTTAAAAACTCTACAAATAACAAATACCGGAGAAGGTGTGGAGAAAAGGGAACACTCCTACACTATTGGTGGGAATGGAAAACAGTATGGAGGTTCCTCAAAAAACTATATAAATACAGAGTTGCCATATGATCCTACAATCTTACTATTGGGCATATACCCAGAGAAAACTCTTAATTTAAAAAGATACATGCATCCCTATGTTCACATTAGCACTATTTACAACAGCCAAGACATGGAAGCAAGCTAAATGTGCTGTGTTGGGTGCTGTGCTTAGTCACTCAGATTTTTCTGTCTGTGAGGATTCTCCAGTAAAGACCACTGGACTGAGTTGCCATGCCCTCCTCCAGGGGATCTTCCCAACCCAGGTATCAAACCCAGGCTCCCGCATTGCAGGTGGATTCTTTACCAGCTGAGCCACCAAGGAAGCCCAAGAATACTGGAGTGGGTAGCCTGTCCATTCTTTGAGAATCTTCCCGATCCAAGAATGATTCTACCCAGGAATCGATTCGGGGTCTCCTGCATACCTAAATGTCTATTGACAGATAAATGGATAAAAAAGATGTGGTATGTGTGTTCAGTTCAGTTCAGTTCAGTCGCGCAGTCGTGTCCGTATACACATATACACTCAATGTAGTATTACTCAGCTGTAAAAAAAACAATGCAGTTTGCAGCAACATGGATGGACCTACAGGTTGTCCTACTGAGTGGAATAAGTCAGAAAGAGAAATACCATATGACATACCTTATATGCGGAATCTAAAAGGAAATGATGGGGCTTCTCAGGTGGCGCAGTGGCAAAGAACCCGCCTGCTAGTGCCGGAGATGTGGTTTCAATCCCTTGGTCTGGAAGATCCCCTGGAGGAGGAAATGGCAGCCCACTTCAGTATTCTTGCCTAGAGGAGCTTGGCTGGTTACCGTTCATTAGGTCATAGCCTGAACACACACAAAAAGAAATGACACAAATGAAAGTGAAAGAAAGTAAAGTTGCTCAGTTATGTCCGCCTCTTTGCGACCCCATGAACTATATAATCCATGGGATTCTCCAGGCCAGAATACTGGAGTGGGTAGCCTTTTCCTTCTCTAGGCCATCCTCCCAACCCAGGGATCGAACCCATGTCTCCCACATTGCAGGCGGATTCTTTACCAGCTGAGCCACAAGGGAAGCCCAAATACAAATGAACTTATTTACAAAACAGAAACAGACTTATAGAACAAACTTATGGTTGGGGTGCGGGGGTTGGAGGGGGAAGATTGGGGGAAAAGATAGTTAGGAAGTTTGAGGTGAACATTATGGCTAACCAACAAGGACCTACTGTATAGCACAGGGAACTCTGCTCAATGTTATGCGGCAGCCTGGATGGGAGGGGCGTCTGGGGGAGAATGGATACATGTTTGTGTATGCTGAATCCATTCCCTGTTCACCTGAAACTATCACAACATTGTTAATTGGCTATACCCCAATACAAAAGAAAAAGTTCAAAGAAAAAAAAGATGTGATATATATATATATACACACACACACACAATAGAGTATTACTCAGCTGTAAAAAAAAAAAATGCCTTTTGCAGCAACACAGATGGACCTAGAGATCATTCTAAGTTAAAGTCAGAAAGAGAAAGATAAATGCCATATGATATCATTTATTTGTGGAAATCTAAACTATGACAAATGAACCTATCTACAAAATGGAAACAGACTCACGGACAGAGAATAGACTCATGGTGGCCAAGGGAGAGGGGCTGTGAGGGTGGGATGGGTTGTGAGTTTGGGATTAGCAGATGCAAACTATTAATATTGTATATAGAATGGATAAACAACAAGGTCCTACTGTATAGCACAGAGAACTATATTCAGTATCCTGGGATAAACCATAATAAAAAATATGAAAAATAATATATGTATAGCTGAATCACTTTGCTGTACAGCAGATATTAACACAATATTGTAAATCAACTATACTTCAATAAAACAAGCTCTGACTTTAAAATTAATTTTGGAAGAGTTGTGGTATCTGTCTTTAGTCACCTTGCACAAAGCCTTTCTGGTATTTAAAAGTGCTCAGATTTTTGTTTTAGAGGTATATCTATATCATTCCAAAATTGAAATGTTACATTTATCTTCAAGTCAAAAGCATACAATGGTGTGGTTCTTCTGAGGAAAATGTACAGACAGAATTAATGGTCTTCATCAGTCCCTGACCCCTTCCCCAAGTCTTGCGATTTGTAATGCCTACATTCATTGGAACTCAGTTTCCTCACTGATGGTTAAGTTAAAAGAAGCCCATTTAAGAAAGTACAGTATGTTGACAATCTCTGCATTTGTGCTGTAACAAACAGGCCCAAACTCCCTAAGAAAATTGTTTCCTTTCCCTCAAGTATCATCAGGCATCATCCAACAACGGCTCAGGCAACTTGGTCATTAGAGTTTTTTTAAAAAATAATTTTTCTTTTATTTCTTGTGTATTATTTTATTTCTGGGATATTTCATTTAGACTTATAAATATTGAGAGCACAATGCTTAAGGATATAATTATAACCAGTACAGTCTTAAAGATCCTTAGCTGATGGATTCCAAGTTCACAGTTCTGTTGTCTTCCTCTTTATTCCTTTTTTCTCTAAGAGGCACCCACGGGCAAAATTTGGGACAACTTGAGCATCAATTAATAAAGATAAGACATGATTAGAACCCACTGAATAAAGGGTAAAATCCCATAAGCCCATACTGATAAAAACAGATACCAAGAAGGGAAAGTCATTTCTCCAAGAAAACCTGGTTCCTTTTAGCAGCAGATGGTACTTACATGCTGAATTGCATTTTACATTAAGATTTTACATCTGTATTCATCTGACTCTTAAAATTTTTATTTTGTTAGGAAGACTAGGTTTGATGGGCTGAAACAGCTTTTTATCCTTTTATGTTTCTGCTATCATTTTTAATCACAAATTACTTGCAAGTATCCATACTGATAATAGAAAATCAACTAAATATATATTAATCTCCTCCTTTCTTCTCAAAGACAACTGGAAAGACACTACAGTAGTCAATAGAAAATTGGGTTGGTGTCTTCAGCAGTATGGAGTTTCCAGATTTAATGTCAATGGGAACAAATTGACAGAGGAATCCAGCAGAACTGAGAGATTTTCAGCCCACTTCAGGCAATAAAGTGTATCTCCAAAAACTTAACTTTCTCTCCCAGAAAACTATGGAATAATGCCAAGATCAGAAGCTGCAAAAGAGGGAGTAGTGCCTGGAAGTTGGCTGGGCATCAAAGAAACAGTGAGGCACCAAGGCCAGTCTCAAACCCCAAACCTCTGACTCCAGCTTTTTTCCAGTGGATAAAAGCACAATTACAGTTTTAAGAAATTAGAGTTCTGGCAAGGGAGCCACCAAAGTTAGAATAGAAGCAAGAGGAACAGCAGAGCTGCAGTCACAAAATACCTGGGACCTTCCTGGACCCCTCTCGAGCTGTTTTTCTTCTCAACCCCCCACCCTCCACAACATCTAAGGTGGACATAAATAGAGTTTCCTGGCCCCACACAATCTCCTAAGATGGAGTTTCCATAGTCCCTACCTTCACCAAGGAGGAATTTCCTGGAGTCCCACAGGCTCCTACAGTCAAATTTCCTGAGCCCACACATCTGACTCTTCTTTCCTGGCAAAAACTTAGCCAATGAAAACCCATAGCTCCTGTTTACTCTAGCTCTCCTGAATTCCTTTTCGCCTCTATAAGAGTTCTCGTACCTTACCGTGTGGGGACATGCAAGTAACTCCACATGGTTGCAGATCTTGAATTTTAATTCTCTGCAGATTCCGAATACATCCATTCTTGTGAAAGAACCATAGAACAAGCTTGTGATAAGCATAATAACCCTAATTATACCTTAGAATCAGAGAATCTAAGTAACATTAGAAATCGTCTAACCCATGAAGATTTTTTTCCAGCTTCACTGCAGGACATGTGGAATCTTCTTTCCCCCACAGGAATGGAATCAGCGCCCCCTACATTGGAAGGTGGAGTCTCAACCTGAGGTCTATCCTATTCTTTTACTAAAGAAATAACTGACAGTCTATTTTAGTTCAACATCAGCAGAAGGTAGTTTGTGGACCCCCCACAATAACTTAGGGTGGAATTCAATGGGACCCCTACAATCACTACAGTAGAATTTCCCAGTCTCCTAAATTTCCCGGGACCCCAAAATTACCATATAAAGTTTTCTGGCCCTTCAATGACCTTAGGTAGAGTTTCCTGGGCCCCCACAATCACCTTAGGTAGATTTTCCTGGAAACAAATTCATCTAAAGTAAGTTTTTGGCCCCTCAGAATCACATATGGAAAAATTTTCTGGCCCTCCACATTAGCCTAATGTAGTTTCTTCAGCTCCACTTTCAGCTTCCAGGGCCCCCACTATCACCTAAGGTAGATTTTCCAGGGACCCCCAAATCACTAAGGGTTACATTTCTGTCTGCGCAATGATCTATGGTAGTTTCCTAGACCCAAATCACTTAAAGTACAGTTCTTAAAACCCACCCCTCCCACCACCGACAACTGATTCCCTAAGATACATTTTCCTTGGCACCAACAATTACTCCAGTAGGATTTCCCCACAGTCATGTAAGGATGAATTTCCTGCCACCCCTATGATTACCTAAGCTAGAGTTTCCTGGCCCAAATCAAGCTTTAGGTGACTTTGGGTCCAGGAATCTCTACCTCACCTAAGCAGAGATTCCTGGGACCCCACAATCACCTGAGCTAGAGTTTCCTGGGCCCCTGCAACCATCTAAGTTAGAATTAGTTTACTGTGTGGCCCCAATCACCTAAGGTAGACTTCCCTAGCTACAGGGAATCTTCTGTGGACCAAAAATTGTTAAGAGATAGTTTCCAGGTCCCCGCAGTCACCTAAGGTAGTGTGTCCTGGGCACTTACAATAACCTAAAATAAAGCTCCCTGGCCCCCACAAAGAACTAAGATAGTGTCCTGGACCTACACTTATATAAGGTGGTTTCCTCAGCTTTCACAATCCAGTAGGGTAGTTTCCAGGGCCCCCACAATCACCTTAGGTAAACTTCCTGGGCCCACATCACATAAAGTAGTAGATAATTTGGGCTCCCCAGAATCACAAAAGGAAAGTGTTCCTGGTTCCCCTACAATCACATAAGGGAGAGTTTCTTTGATCTCCTCCCACCTCCACAATCACTAACAGTTTCCTGGGCCGTCAAAAGCACTTAGTTTTCCAGGCCTCAAGAATCACAAAAAGTACGGTTCTTGGTCCTCCAAATCACAAAAGGTAGAGTTTCTTGGGATCCTAAATTCACTATAATTTCTTGACCCCAATAATGAAATAAAGCAAGTTTTCTGGGAACTTGCATTAGCTAAGGTAGAAGTTCCTAGGAACTTACAATCACCTAGCCAAGAGTCCCAGGAACCCCACAAACACTTTAGATAGCTTTCCTGGTCTCCCACAGTCACCTAAGGCAGATTTTGCTGAGGTCCACAATTCACTAAGGTAGTCTCCTGGCCCTCAAAATTACCAACTAGAGTTGACTGGTTCCCACAATCACATAAAGCAGAGTTTCCTGGGCACCCACAGTTGCCCACAGTAAAGTTTCCATGGTCCCCATAAATTAAGATAGAGTTTCCTGGACCCCCAACATCTCAATGTAAGTTTCAAGTGCCCCCAAAATCACCTGTGGTAGAGTTTCTAGGACCTACAAGCAACTCAGTAAGAATTTCCTGATCCCCATAACCCTTTTCATGTAAATTTCCTTGGCCTCCCAAAATATCATTAATGTAGGTTTCCTGGACCCCACAATCATCCAAGGAACACTGTCCAGCCCTCAACTATCACCTAAACTAGAGTCTCCAAAACCCTCACAATGAGCGAAGCTAGAGTTTCCTCAGTTCAGTTGCTGTCATGTCCAACTCTTTGCGACCCTGTGAATCGCAGCATGCCAGTTCCTGGTCCCCTTCAATCAACTTAGGTACATTTTTCTCAGCCCACACGTTATCTAAGGTAATAGTTTGGGGCCCCCCAGAATCAAACAAGGAAAAATTTCCAGGCACCCACAACCCAATGTAGAGTTCCTTTCTTTCTTATAATCCCCTAACACAGATGTTTCTGTCTCCCCAAAATATCCTAAGGGAGAGTTTTGTAGGCCTCAGAAATCCCATAAGGTGTAGTTTCTTGGGGCCCACGATGAAATGAGGTAGAGTTCTGGGCATCTCAATCATTTAAGCCATTAAGAGTTTTCCTGAGCCTTCACAATCACCTAAGCTACACTTGGATGGCCCCCCCAAATTAACTAAGGTACCTATGACAAACCTAGACAAGCATAGCAGAGACATCACTTGGCCAACAAAGGTCCATTCCAGTCAAAGCTATGGATTTTCCAGTAGTCGTGTACAGATTGGATCAGAGAGCTGGACCACAAAGAAGGCTGAGCGCCCAAGACTTGATGCTTTTGAATTGTGGTGCTGGAGAAGACTCTCAAAAGACCCTTGGACAGCAAGGAGTCAAACCAGTCCATCCCAAAGGAAATCAACCCTGAATGTTCATGGGAAGGACTGATACTGAGGCTCCAAACTTGGGCCACTTGATTCAAAGAGCCAGCTCACTAGAAAAGACCCCCATGCTGGGAGAGACTGAGGGCAGGAGGAAATGGGGACGACAGAGGAATAGATAGGTGGAGGGCCTCACCGGCTCAACACATGTGAGTTTGGGCAAACCCGTTGAAGGACTGGGAAGCCTGGTGTGCTGAGGTTTATGGGGTTGCAGAGTCAGACATGACCGAGCAACTGAACAACAAGAGTCTCTTGGGCTCCCGCCTTCACCCAGGATTTGCTTCCTGGGCCACCCAATTCCATGAGTTAGAGATGTGGGTCCAGAAAAACACTGCTGAAGAGTTTCCTGGCCCCCACAAGCACACACTGGTTTCCTGGTCTACCACCATCACCCCAGGTATTATTTCATGGGTCCCCACAATCACCTAATCAAGTTCCTAATTCCCCAAATCACCTATGATAGAGTTTTCTGTGCTCCTAACATTACCTAACATAGAGTTGCTTGCATGCATGCCTCCATGCAAGCTCAGTTGTGTCTGACTCTTTGTGGCCCCGTGGACTGTGGCTGCCAGGCTCCCCTTTCCCTGGGATTTGCCAGGCAAGAATGATGGAGTGTGTTGCCATTTGCTCCTCCTGGAAACCTTCCCAACCCAGAGACCAGACCAGAGTCTCCTGCATCTCCTGCCTTAGCAGGCAGACCCTTTACCACTGTACCACCTAGGAAGCCCATGCAGTCCCCTAATTTAGGGTGTCCTGTAGCCCCACAATCACCTTAGGTAGAGTTTAAGCCACAGTCACCTACTATAGAATTTTGAGGCCCACAACACCTAAGGGGGAGTTTGTCCAGCCACCACAGTCCCATAAGTTCGAATGGCCCAGCCCCATCATTAGTTCAGCTAGATTTTTCCTTGCCCCCACAATCACCTACACAGAATTTTCTAAGCCACCCTCCTCACCTCAGATATATTTTCCTGATTCAGGAAAACACTTAAGTTTCCAAGCCCCACAATGCCCTAAAGGGAGATTTCAATGAGCTTCCACATCACTTACACAGAATCTCTAGGCCCTCAGTTCACCTAGATAGCATTCCCCACCACCCCCACCCCGGCTAGACTTTCCTGAGGCCACTATCACCTAAAGTAATTAAGTTTTGGACCCCACAATCTCTTTAAGAGACAATTTCCTGGCCTCCACACTCACATAAGCTAGCTTTTCCTGAACACCAACAATCACCTAAGGTAGAGTATTCTGGCCCTACAACCACCTACCTTGGATTTTTCTTGGCTGCCTCCCCACCCACCCAATCAACCAAGGTAAATTCGCTGTGCCCCACAATCACCTCAGCTAGGTTCCAGGGCCATCAAAAACACCTACATTAGAGTTACCCAAACCAGCATGATTGCCTGTGGTCGAATGCTAGAGGCCCACTCAATCATCTCCACCACCCTGGGTACCACAGTTTCCCAAGTATGAGTATCCTGGCCTCACTGTCACTAAAAGGTAGAGTTCCTATCCCCACTGGGCCCCCAAATTCATCTAATGGAATAGTATCTGGCCCCCAAATAACATAAGGTAGAGACTCCTGTGCCCCCACATCACTATAAGACAACTTTCTGGGCCACCAGTCACAACAGATTTCCCAGGGTCCCCTCAGTTGCTATGACCTTTGCCCCCAGCAACCACCAAAGGAAGTTTCCTTGTCCACCGTCACTGGGGCCAGTGCTTCCTAGGTCCTCAGTCCCTGGAGCCTAAGAGTCCCGGCCCCACCAAAATCACCCAGGGTAGGGTTCCTAGGCCTCCAACATCTCAGGGAGTGTTTCCTGGGCCCTCACTGTCACCTGTGGTATTTACCTGGCTCCACAGTCTCCCAGGGAGACATTCGTGGAAATTAGAGTTTCTTAGGCCCACTGTCACCGAACGTAGAGTTTCTGGCCCAACACATCCATCTTGGTCAAGTTTGGGACACAATCACCTACTTCAGAGTTTCCTGGAGCCCATAAGCATCTAAGTGAAAGTGAAGTGAAAGTGAAAGTCGTTCAGTCGTGTCTGACTCTTTGCAACCCGATAGACTATACAGTCCATGGANCCCATAAGCATCTAAGTGAAAGTGAAGTGAAAGTGAAAGTCGTTCAGTCGTGTCTGACTCTTTGCAACCCGATAGACTATACAGTCCATGGAATTCTCCAGGGCAAAATACTGGAGTGAGTAGCCTTTCCCTTCTCCAGGGGATCTTCCCAACCCAGGGATTGAACCCAGGTCTCCTGCATTGCAGGTGGATTCTTTACCAGCTGAGCCACAAAGGAAACCCAAGAATACTGGAGTGGGTAGCCTATCCCTTCTCCAGCAGATCTTCCCAACCCAGGAATCGAACCAGGGTCTCCTGCATTGCAGGCAGATTCTCTACCAACTGAGCTATCAGGGAAGCCCAAAGTCAAATGCAAAAGTAGGAAGACAAGAGATATCTCAAGTAAGAGGCAAGTTTGTCCTTGGGGTACAAATGAACCAGGGCAATATCTAACAGATTTTTGCCAAGAGAATGCACTAGTCATACCAAACATTCTCTTCCAACAACACAAGAGATGACTCTACACAATGACATCACCAGATGGCCAAAACTGAAATCAAGTAATTGTATTTTTTGCAGCTGAGCATGAGTAGCTCTATAGCGTCAGCAAAAACAGGACCTGTAGCTCAGATCATGAGCTCCTTATTGAAAAACTCAATCTTAAAATTGAAGAAAGTAGGGAAAACCACAAGGTCATTCAGGTATGACTTAAATCCTTCATGATTATATACTCTAAGTGGCAATTAGATTCACAGGATTAGATCTGATAGAGTGCCTGAAAAACTATGGACAGAGGTTTACAACTTTGTACACGACGTGGTGATCAAAACCATCCTACAGTAAAATGAAAGCAAGGAGGCAAAATAATTGTCTGAGGAGGCCTTACGAATACCTGAGGAAAGAAGAAAATCAAAAGGCAAAGGAGAAAGGGGAAAATATACTCATCTGAATGCAGAATTCCAGAGAATAGCAAGGAGAGATAAGCAAGCCTTCTTAAGTGAACAATGCAAAGAAATAGAGGAAAACAATAGAATTGGAAAGACTAGAGGTCTCTTCAGGAAAACTGGAGATACCCAGGGAACATTTCATGCAAAAATGGACACAATAAAGGACAAAACCGCAAGGACTTAACAGAAGCAAAAGGTATTAAGAAGAGGTGGCAAGAATATGCAGAAGAACTGTACAAAAAAGGTCTTAATGACCAAGATAACCACCATGGTGTGGTCATTCATGTAAAGCCAAACATCCTGGAGTATGAAGTCAAGTTGGCCTTAGGAAGCATTACTACAAACAAAGCTAGTGGAGGTGATGAAAGTCCAGCTGAATTATTTCAAATCCTAGAAGATGCTGCTGCTAGAGTGTTGCACTCAATATGCCAGCAAATTTGGAAAACTCAGCAGTGGCCACAGGACTAGAAAAGGTCAGTTTTCATTCCAATCCCAAAGAAGGGCAATGCCAAAGAATGTTCAGACTACCATACAATTGCACTCATTTCACAGGCTAGCAAAGTAGTGTTCAAAATCCTTCAAGCTAGGCTTCAGCAGTATGTGAACCTAGGACTTCCAGACTTACAAGCTGAATTTAGAAAAGGCAGAAAACCAGAGATCAAATTGCCAACATCTGTGAATCATAAAATAAAAGCAAGGGAATTCCAAAAAGACATCTACTTCTGCTTTATTGACTACACTAAAGCTTCTGACTGTGTGCATCACAACAAACTTTGGAAAATTCTTTAAGAGATGGGAATATCAGACCACCTTACCTGTCTCCTGAGAATCCTGTATGCCAGTCAAGAAACAGCAGTTAGAATCGTGCGGAAACAACTAACTCTAAACTGAGAACAACTGGTTCTTAACTGGGAAAGGAGTACGTGATGGGAAAGGCTGTATATTGTCACTCTGCTTATTTAACTTATATGCAGAGTACATCATGTGAAATGCCAGGCTGGATGAATCACAAGCTGGAATCAAGATTCTGGGAGAAATATCAATAATCTCAGATATGCAGATGACACCATCCTAATGGCAGAAAGTGAAGAGGAACTAAAGAGCCTCTTGATGAAAGTAAAAGAGGAGAGTGAGAAAAATGTCTTAAACCTCAACATTCAGAAAGCTAAGATCATGGCATCAGTCCCATGACTTCATGGCAAACAGATGGGGAGAAAAATGGAAACTGTGACAGATTTTATTTTCTTCAGCTCAAAAATCACTGTGGACAGAGACTGCAGCCTTGAAATTAAAACATGGTTGTTCCTTGGAAGAAAAGCTATGACAAACCTAAACAGCATATTAAAAAGCAGAGACATCACTTTGCTGACAAATGTCTGTATATTCAAAGCTATGGTTTTTCCAGTAGTCATGTATGGCTGTGAGAGTTGGACCATAAAGAAGGCTGAGCACCAAAAAATTGATGCTTTCGAATTGTGGTGCTGGAGAGGACTCTTGAAAATCCCTTGGACTGCAAGGAGATCCAACCAGTCAGTCCTAAAGGAAATCAACCCTGAATATTCATTGGAAGGACTGATACTGAAGCTCCAATACTTTGGCTACCTGATGCAAACAGCTGACTCATTGGAAAAGACTCTGATGCTAGGAAAGATTGAAGGCAAGAGGAGAAGGCAGTGACAGAGGATGAGGTGGTTGAATGTATCACCGACTCAATGGGCATGAGTCTGAGTAAACTCTGGGAGTTGGTGATGGACAGGGAGGCCTGGCGTGCTGCAGTCCATGGGGTCGCAAAGAGTTGGACACAACTTAGTGACTGAACAACAACAACAGAATTTCCTGGACCCCTACAATCACTAAGGTAACATTTTGGGACCCTTTCAAGATCTAAGCTAGATTTACCTGAGTACCCACGATCACCTAAGCTAGAGTTTCCTTTGCCCACTGAAGGAAAGTTACATGGCTCAAAATAGCCTGGAGTTAAAACTCCCCTCCAGGTTCTCCCCACCATTCTATGCAAAACAAAGAACTCTCTCACCCGGAAAAAAAAAAATGGACATTAAGGTTGATTACGCCCAGCTCCCAGCCAGTCCAGCCTGTAAAGTGCTGGTCTCCTTCTTTTTCTGAACCTCGCTTTCTCTAACTCCCTTACCCTTCACTTTTTGGTGCCGAAACCCAGGAGGTTGAGATTCCTTCTCCTTCTCTACGGCCAGCTCTTCAGAGCATGGAAGCCTGCCAAGCCCACTTTCCCGCCCAAGCTTTCAAGACCTCCTCAACAGGACGCCCTGTGCCTTCGTGAGCAGTACAAGTCCTGTGTAAGGGCTTTATTGGTTTTCCACATAACCCAAGGAATACTGGCCTCTCTCTCTTCCTCTTTCTCTACACTTTCTTTTCCACGAGACTGACCAACTCCAGGACAGAGGCCTTTTGCCATTAGACCTCCCTCCACCCACCACGAATTCTCGCCTGACCCAGTAGCCCAGGTAAGCTCGGACAGTACTCTAGGGTGCCATCGACTATCATCCTTCCCATGTTCCCGGGGAACCCTCCGGCCAAAAGGCCCTCTTGGGAGGTACTTGGGGGACACCCCTCCCTCCCTCCTTCACAGTCTCTCTCTCTCTTTGCCCAGTCAAAAGATTAAGTGACAACCTTTTCTCTCAACCAGACAGTCGCTAGCCATTTGCTGTGGGGTCAAGCCAATCCGTTCCATGGGACTCTCCCTTGCCTGTGAAAACGAAACCTCAAACCTCTACTCTTGACCAGTCTCAAGGTTCATAAACTTAAGTCACTTTGCACTCAAATTTGGCCTCAATACAAACTGGATAACCAAAACCGCTGGCCTGAGTTCAGGACTTTTGATTTCAATATTTTATCAGATCTAACTTCCTCAAATAGAATGGCAAATGGTCGGAGGTCCCCTATATTCAAGCCTTCTGGGACCTTAGAAGCGTCCTTCTCTCTGCAAGGACTGCTCTACCTATCAAATCCTCCTCTGCTCTCTCCCCCTCCCTCATTACAAAAGAATCCAAATCTAAAGCCCCTAAAAGGCCTCCTAAGCCCTCAGCCCCCGATTCTGACCCAGCAGATGAGCCTCCTCCCTACCGTCCCCGAGAGAAAGCTTCTGGAGAGGAGACCCCATCCTCTAGCGCTTCTTCCTCCAAAACCGGAAACGATGACTCCAACCCCAAAAGAGTTTTCCACCCCTGCTCCATCAGCCAGGACCAGGTAGCGGGACCAGAGGGCCCTACATGGTTTCATGTGCCTTTCTCAATTTCTGATATGAGCCAAATTGAAGAAAAATTGGGATCCTTTCCAGAAAATCCTACTAGATATAGAAAAGAATTCCTCCACCCTACACAAGCATATCATTTAACCTGGAATGACCTTTATTACATCCTAAATGCCACTTTAACCCCTGATGAAAAGGAAGAGATATGGCAGGCAGCCCGGAACCTGTGCTGATCAGCTCCATAACCAAGATAGGACATGCGGTGGCTGATGGCGCAGTCCCTTTAACTGAGCCACGGTGGACACATCAAGCAGCTGATGCCGCAACCGGTACCTGCATCATATGATCACCTGTTTATTACAAGGAATGCTAAAAAGCTCTCACATTCACATTAACTACGATAAGATTAGGGAAGTGACTCAAGAAAAAGATGAAAACCCTGCCCCTTTTCTTTCACAGCTTACTGAGGCAGTCCAAAAATACACTAATCTAGATATTTCCACCCCTGCCGGACTTTGTACCCACATATCCAGTTCGTAAACCAGTCAGCCCCCGATATTCACCGAAAACTACGCCAGTTACAGAAGGGCCCCCAAACCCCTCAGCAAGATCTCCTAGAGATAGCCTTTAAAGTTTTCAACAATAGGGAGGAAGAAGCGAAAAAGAAAAGGAAAGAAAGGCCAAATATGCTTTATTCGCAGCAGCTATCCAAGGAGAAAATTCAACTCCTCTGGCCCATCAACCTCGGCCCACCCGTATGAGACCTAACCCTCCAGGTCCCTGCTTCAGATGTAACCAAATGGAACATTGGGCTAAGTCCTGCCCAAATCCCTGGCCACCCATCAAACCCTGCCCCACCTGCAAACAATGGGGCCACTGGAAAATGGATTGTCCTCAGACACTACCCACCAAATCTCAGGGTCCACCCCAGGCCCAACAACAATGGGCCAGGAACCAGACTCAGGGAGGCCCTGGCACCCCAGACCATGGTTCCTCGGATGAGGTGAGAGAGAATCCAACTGTGCTTGAGTTATTCCAGTGACGGAGCCCAAGCTTCAGACCTCAAGTCTGCCCCATACAGACAGACTCGGAGCTTCAAGTAATTGGCATAGCGGTCGGACACAAAGTCTCGTTTCTAATAGACATTGGAGCAGCCTTTTCACTTTTAACCTCTAAGGGCCCTCTCCAGGAGAACGCAATGGCAACCCACTCCAGTACTCTTGCCTGGAAAATCCCATGGATGGAGGAGCCTGGTAGGCTGCCATCTATGGGGTCGCACAGAGTCAGACACGACTGAAGTGGCTTAGCAGCAGCAAAGGCCCTCTCCAACCTTCACAAGTGGCCATCGAAGGAGTCTCAGACATCCCCTTTTATCCCAAAATAACCCCTCCTTCTCCTTTGTTCCTTTGGCAAAATAACACTAACATTCTTTTATAGTAGTTCTTCAGTGCCCAGTGGCATTGATGGGACATTATCTTCTGGCTAAGCTACAAACTTCTGTAAAACTCCCAGTCTTAGATCCCATATCAGTTCTTTGCTCCAAACAGCACCTGAACCATTGGCCAGCCCTCATTCCCAAAACCTGCCCCCGATCTTCCCCGGATAGATCCTCAGGTCTGGGACACTGAAGCCCCCATCAGTAGCCAGACACCATTCCCCCGTGCAGGTCTTTCTTAAAAATCCCTCTCAAGAAATAACCCAAACTCAATATACTCTGACCACAGAATCCCAACAAGGACTTAAACCAATAATCTCCTGACTGCTCAAAGCCAGCCTTTTGCAGCCTAACGGTTCTCTTCATAATACTTCTATACTGGCAGTCAAAAAGGGACCCCACTCCTGGTGTCTAGCCCAAGATCTTCACAAGATTAATGAGGCCATAATACCTGTACACCCCGTGGTCACTAATCCCTACACCCTTCTCTCACATATTCCCCCTGACACACTCTATTTCACGGTATTAGACCTCAAAGATGTTTTCTTTACTATAACCTCTACACCACTCCTCAGAGCCCCTATTTGCCTTCACCTGGACAGATCCAGACACATATCATTCTCAACAATTAATTTAGACCGTTTTACCACAAGGGTTTAAAGATAGCCCTCATTTTTTTGGTCAAGCCCTTCAAAGAAACCTACAAACTTTAGACCTAGGCTCTACTACCTTACTCCAATATGTAGACAATTTATTGTTATGTAGTTCCTCTGGCCATAACTGCCTAATCCACACTGTGATGGTATTAAATGCCCCAGGCAACCGGGGCTACAGAGTCTCATTCTCCAAAGCATACATTGCTTCCACCACTGTCAATTACATGGGGTTACTTCTCATTCCCACATCCAAAATAATCCCAGCTCAGAAACTTCGAGCCTTAACACAGACCCTCAGGCCCCAAACCAAGAAGGAATTTCTTTATTAGGTCTATTAAACTTCTTCCAAATGTGGGTCCCAAATTTTGCTCTCCATGCAAAACCTCTCTATCAAGCTACTTGAGGAAACTTAGATGAACCCTTATGGGCCCCCACCTTTCTCCACACCCCAATACAGACTCTTATCAAAATTTACTACAGGCCCCTTCTCTTTACTTACCTGATTACACCAAGCCTTCTTTTCCTTTTTGTACGTTCTCGACAGGGACATGCCTTAGGGATTCTATGCCCAAAAAGGGGGGACATACGGGGCCCTCTATCTTACTTATCTAAACAACTCAGTCTCGTCATGCTCGGATGGCCACCTTGTCTCCAGGCCTTAGCTGCAACCACCCTCTTAATACCTGAAGCCCAAAAACTAAGCCGAAATGCTCCTCTAAATGTATGCTCACCTCATTCCTTCAAAGATTTACTCTCTCATCGGGCTTTCCTTTCTCTACCCCCTGCTCGACTACAAATCCTTCACGCACACCTCCTCAACCCATCCCTTTCTTTTATGCCTTATAAACCTCTTAATCCCCCTGCTAGCTTCCTCCCTACACCAGATCCAGAAGCAGAACATCTATCTCATGACTGTGTTCAGAACTTAGATATGACACTTAATCCCTTTGAACATTTAACTGATCAGCCCCTTACTGACCCCAAAGTCCCATCCTGGTTCATAGATGGCAGTGCCCAGAAACAAGCCCCAGTTGGGGCTGGATACACTATAGTTCAGGGACAGCCCAACAAAGTTACCCCCCCTCGCCTCATCAAGTCAGCCACATTCCCAGCTCACACATCCTCACAACAGGCTGAACTGATAGCTCTTACACAAGCTTTGACCCTAGCCAAAGACCAAAAGATAAACATTTACATTGACTCCAAATATGTCTATAACATAATCTGGAGGGAGAGGGGATTCCTGATTCAGAAGGGCACACCTGTTTCTCAATGCTTCTTTTATTTCTGAACTCCTCCACGCGGCTCAGCTCCCAAAACAAGCTGTTGTAATACATTGCTGGGGACATCAGCGACATAGTTCTATCTCCTTTTATAACAATATAGCAGATCACGAAGCAAAGTGACAGGCCGCCTCTGTTAGTCCTGTCTTGACTATAGCCCAAATTGACGAGCCTAACATCCGCACATTACTTTCATATTTACATTCCCTTTCCACTCCTCTGCAAAAGTACTCAAGGCATTCCTTAAGAACTTTAATGCACTAAGGACTATATGACTTATTTAAATAATCTGATCCAAACTGTACCGTTTGTCTGTAGATAAATCCTAATTCTAACATTCACACCCCCCTCCTTTCCCCATCCACCAAATTCACAGACATCTTCCCACACAAGGCTGGCAGGTAGATTTCACCCACATGCCACCTATAAAAAAGGGTTAAATTTCTCCTAGTCTTCATAGATACATTTTCTGGATGGACTGAAGCTTTCCCGACTACTAACAAATGAGCCCCTACTGTGGCTAAGCTTATTCTTACTGAAATCCTCCCAAGGTTTGGAATGCCTTCCTCCCTCCAGCCTGACGACGGGCCTGAATTCACATCCCAGATCACCCAAAATATTGCACGAGCCCTTCAAGTTCCTTGGAGGTTTCACATTCCTTATCATCCCTGGTCTTCCGGTAAGGTTGAGATAGCCAACCAAGTCCTAAAAGAAATTCTGACCAAATTAACCCTCGAACTTCATTAAGACTGGACTAAACTCCTCCCTTTAGCCCTCTTAAAGGTCCAGGCCTTACCAAAAAAAAAAAAAAAAAACCTTAATATCAGTCCATTCGAGGCCATGTATGGGAGGCCCGTAATACTTTGGGTCTTCCCCCCTCCCAGGACAGTCCCAAATTGCCTTCCCACCTTCCTTTTCCTTTACTTGCCCAGATACCAGATGGCAACATATGGATAACTTACTCCCTCGACCACACCCCAATCTTCCATACGCATCCCTTCAAATAGGAGAAAAAGTCTATATGACAGTTCAGTCCCACTCAGAATTCTGCTGACTCCCACCACCACAAAATTAAAAGAAATCATCCCTTGGGTACACATCACTTGTTTAAAAAAGTTTATGCAGCCCAATGACAAAAATGCTTGTCAGACTAATACTTATCAAGTTTCTCACACAGGCCCTACAACTCTAAAGTTCTCATGACTTCCACTGGCCCCAGCTGGCAACAAAGAGCCTGTCATTTTCACGGCTGCAATTATTCCTGGAACAACTTCTGGCAGATATCTAGGTCTTGAGTCCTCAAGGATCCATGTTCGAACACGTTGAAGATTACACCTACACCCTGTGGCTACAAGAAACCTTTTATAACTTTTACCCCTTTGAAATCCAATTCTTTTCTATCTTATACTCACTTCCCTAAATGTTGTTTAACATCTTCTTCTTATCCTCCCTTCTTCTTCTGACCCAAAAACTCCTTCAAAATCCTAACCTCAACTATCTATTCTGGACCCTTAATTTAACCCATACCCATCTCAATGCTTCTAACCCACAACTGGCTAAAGACTGCTGGATATGTTAATCCATAACTCCTCTGGGAGATTCAGCCCTCCCCACATCCATCCTCGACTGGTAACATATCCCTACACCACTCATATCTTGGAGAGCCTTTATTCATCTCATATCTTAAATATCTTCACACTAGTGACCAAATCAGAAATTCAGACACACTCTTAGAATCTTTACTCACCAAACTTCCCTCCTTCAACAAAAAACCTCCAATAGGAGGCCCTATTGACCAGAGAGTAACACTGTTACAACCAGCTCCTTTTTGCATATCCAGAAATTCCCGAAACAGTTCATATGACCAACCCGTGGGCACAATTCCTAACTCCATGTGCAACCATAACTCCACCTTACTCTTTGCCACTGGAAAGGGTATATATAATGTTTCTGGTCCTACAGGACACTCTTTAACCTTTACAGGGCAGTTTCCCTCAGCATATTCCTCCACCTCTCCTGTCACTGGGGCCACCTTAGCAGGGTCTCTGAGCATCCTTGAATGAACAATCAAAACCCTGCTTCAACTCCTCTTCGCCATAGACTTCAGCTGTTGTATTATGACACCTGGCCTATTTTTCCTGTGTGGGACATCTACATACCTCTGTCTACCTACTAATTGGACCGGGACCTGCACCCTTGTATGCTCCAGTCCAAACATTTTAATAGCCCCCAATGATCAGTTCAGTTGCTCATCATGTCCAACTCTCTGCGATCCCATGAACCACAGCTTGCCTATTCCTCTCATCCACAAGCGAATAAAATGAGCCATTCATTTCATTCCCCTCTTAGTAGGACTAGAAATAGCGGCTGAAATTGGAACAGGAACCGCCAGCTTAACCACCTCCAACCAAAACTATCAGACACTATCTAAAGACTTATCAGACAGCCTCTATGAAATAATTCAAGGCCTAATAACTATCCAAAATCAACTTGATTCCTTGGCAGCCATAGTATTACAAAATAGAATGGAATTAGATCTACTCACTGCAGAGAAGGGAGGTCTGTGCTTTTTTCTAGACAAATCCTGCTGTTTCTATGCCAACCAGTCCGATACTGTCCAAGGAGCTGCAAAAAAAACCTTACAGATCAACCCTCAGGAATCCACCAGAGATTAAGCAACTCCTGGCAGTCATGGTTGCTGCTGCTACTGCTGCTAAGTCGCTTCAGTCGTGTCCGACTCTGTACGACCCCATAGATGGCAGCCCACCAGGCTTCCCCGTCCCAGGCAAGAACACCGGAATGGGGTGCCATTTCCTTCTCCAATGCATGAAAGTGAAAAGTGGAAGTGAAGTCGCTCAGTTGTGTGTGACTCCTAGCAACCCCATGGACTGCAGCCTACCAGGCTCCTCCGTCCATGAGATTTTCCAGGCAAGAGTACTGGAGTGGGGTGCCATTGCTGATTGGAATTGGATGCCTTGGGGTTTACCCCTTTTTGGACCATTCATTTTTATCATCCTCCTACTCACCTTTGGGCCTTGTTTTTTTAATCTTTTCCAGGGATTCCTCCAAGACCGAATCCGAGCCATTTCCCGAGACCAAGTCAAGACTATTCTTTTGCTTGAGACACTGACGGCTAGAATAGAAAATCAACACTACGGGCTTTAGACTTCCTTCCTCCCAGAACACAAACCCCTGACCCTCATTTATCAGCACAAAGAAGCCCTGAACAGTAATGGTGCCCACCTGTCTTTCTTTTTTTGTATATATTTCTTAGGTCTGGAATGAAGGAAAGTTACAGGGCTCAAAATAGCCTGGAGTTAAAACTCCCCACCAGATCCTCCCCACCATACTAAATAAAACAATGAACTCTCTCACCCCTCCCCCCCCAAAAAGAATGGACATTAAGGTTGATTACTCCCAGCTCCCAGCTGGTCCAGCCTCTGACCAATCTCCAGAATTCTTTGCCCCAGCTGTTTAAGAGATAACTACTCCAAAAAGCCTTGCAGAAGAACAGGCCCCCTTAAGACAGTAGCTTTCCACATATATGCCTGTATATACTTACTCTTTTCTTGGGTTAGTGCAGCAGCTTACTAATCTGACAGCTGCCCTTTCTCGCCACATTAAAGGTGATCTGTTCCTGTAAAGCGCCGGTCTCGTTCTTTTTCTGAACCTCGCCTTCTCTAACTCCCTTAGCCTACACCCACCTTCCAACCAAAGGAGAGTTCCTGGGCCACTGCATCATATAAGTTGGACTTTTCCAGCTCCTCAAAATCACCTTAGTAGACCTTCCTAGGCCCCCACCATCGATTATGGTAAACTTTGCTTGAACTACACTCACCTAAAGTATAGTCTCCAAGAGCCCCAGAATCACCTAAGCAAGTGTTTTTGGCTCTCATAATTATATAAGGGTGAGACTTCTGGACCCCCATAACCACTTATGGTAGAAGCTCCTCATCCCCCCCAAAAACAGAAGTTAGTACCTTTGCTCCTGCAATCACCAAAACTTCCTGAGACCAAAAGCAACGAAGACAAAGGTTCCTGGCATCCCCAAATCACCTGAAGTAAAGATTTCTGGTCCCTCATGATCACCTTAAGTAGACTTTCCTGGGCCCAAATCAACAAAGGTAACTATCTAGTCCCAACAATCACTAAGGTAGGCGTTCCAGGCAGTTTACCTACCGTTACCTAAGCCAGAGTCTCCTGGGCCTCCAACAACCATCTAAGCTAGAATTTCTAGAGTCTCACAATCACCTAAGCTAGGGTTTCCCAAACCCCCGCAATCACGTGAGGTAGAATGCTGGCCCCCTATAATCATCTAACATCAGGTATCACAAGCCTGCAAGAATTACATAAGCTAGAGTTTGGGGCCTCCTAAATCATCTAACATAAGATTTCCTGGGGCACCAAAGTCACTGCTATATTTTCATGGCCCCTACAGTGAATGAAGGTAGGATGTCCTGTTCCTATAATCACCTAAGCTTGAGCGTTCTGGACCCACAATAACCGAAGATAGCTTACGGGGTGTCTCCAGTCTCCTAAGGCTGAGTTTTTAAGACCGTATATCACCTAAGGCGGGTTTTCTAGACATAAAATCACCTAACGTAGAGATCCATGGCCCACCACAATCACATAGTATAGAATGTGGGGCCAAGGTCACCTCCTGCAGGGTGTCTTGGTTAGAATTTCTTGTATCCTCACCCAAATCGATCAAGGTTTAGAGTTCCTTTGCCTCCAAAATCTTGTAAGACAGTTACCTTTGTCCTCCAAATCACTAACATATTATTTTCTGGCCCCTATAATGAACTAAGCTGTAGTTTCCTGAACCCTCAAATTTCCTGAGTTTCTTGGGTTCCATAAATTACCTAAGATTCCCGAGTCCAAAATCACCTAATGTAATGTTACCAGGGTCATCAATTTCACCTTAGGTAGAATTTTCAGGGCCCCCAGTTGCTAATAGTACCTTCTCCCTGACGAGGAACTAAGGTTGATTCCTGCATACCCACAATCTCCTGTTTTCTGGTTACACAATCACCCAAGATAGAGTTTCCTAGAATTAAATGACCTAAGGTACATTTTCCTGGCCACCATAATAGCATAATTACAGCTGCAGCTTCCTGTTCCCCTACAATTGCTGAAGGTACAATTTCCTGGGCCCCAGGTATCACCTGAGCTAGAGATTCCAGGCCTCCCACAGTCCCCTTCAATAGACTTTCCTGGTCTCCCAAAATACTCTAAGGAAGGTGTCCTGAGTATCAAAATTACCTAAGGTAGAGCTCATGTGTGCTCAGTTGTGTCCAACTCTTTGTGACCCTATGCACATAGCCTGCCAGGTTCCTCTGACCATGGAATTCTCCAGGCAAGGATACTGGAGAAGGTTGCCATTTCTTCCTCCAGGGATCTTCATGATCCAGGGATCCATCCCTCATCTCTTGTGTCTCCTGCGATGGCAGGTGGTTTCTTTACCACTGCACCACCTGGGAAGCCCCAAGGTGGAGATCACAGACCCCAAATCACCTAAGGCCCCAAATCACTTAAGGCTGAGTTTCATGAACCCCCACAATCACCCTCTCTCTACAACTTCCTGGGCCTCAACAATCACCTAGAGTAGAGGCCATAGCCCACCACATTCATCTAGGTAAATTGTGGGCCACAATCACCTACTTTAGGGTTACCTGGGCCCCTGCAATAACCTAAGGCAGAATTTTCCTGGACCCCTACGATCAGTAAAATAGAATGATTGGCCCCCACACAAAGTAATAAGTAGATTTTCCTAGGCACCCACAGTCATTTAAGGTACAGTCCCCTAGAGCAGAGCTCCCCAACCTCCAGGCCATGGACTGGTACCTTCTGTCAGATCAGTGGCAGCATTAGATCAGAAATTAAGTGCACTGGGCTTCCCTGATGGCTCAGTGGTAAAAGAAACTGCCTGCCAATGCAGAAGACACAGGTTTTATCCCTGATCCGGGAAGCTCCCACATGCCATGGAGCCAATTAAGCCCACGCACCACAACTATTGAGCCTATGCTCTAGTGCCCAGGAGCCGAAGCTACTGAGCCCACATGCTCTAGAGTCCTTGCTCCACAACAAGAGAAGCCACTGCAATGAGAATGCCACACACTGCAACTAGAGCGAAACCCACGCAGCAGCAAAGACCCAGCACACCCAAAAATAAATAAAACTTGTTTAAAAATCAACTTAATGAAAAAGTGGACAATAAATGTAATGCATTTGAATCATCCCAAAACTATCCCCTGAGCCCTAGTCCACAGAAAACTGTATTCAATGAAATCGGTCCCTGGTGCCAAATTAGGGACCACTGCCCTAGAGCCCCACAATCACCATGGTTGAGATTTCTGGGCCCCAACAGTCACTTATGGCTGATTTCTCCAGGCACCCACAATCACCTAAAGCACAAGTAGCTAAGGCAGAGTTTTCTGGGGCCATAATCACCTAAAATAGAGTTTCCTGGGCCCTCACATCACCTATCTAGAGTTACTTGAGATTACCAGGCCCCTACAATCACCTAAATGAGGGATTCCTGGGCCCACGTAACCTATGCTGAGAGTTGTCATGCCCCCACGATCACCTAAGGTAAGAGTTTCTTGGGCCCATACTATCATTATCACCTAAAGTAAGTTTCTACCAGGGAACAGGGCTCAGAATTGGACAGAACCAGCACATCAGTTAATCTAGATTAGAAACTTTCAGCTCCAAGTGAATAGAAAATCACCAGAAGGATCTTGACACCAATACCCAGGGACTTCTACCTTCCCCAAAAATTCTGATATAGTTGGTCTACACACCAGCTGCAGCATTCTCAAGTGATTCTAATCAGTAGGAAGAATTAGATGAGATTTAGACCCTCATCAGTAACCATTAACCCCCAAGGTTCACAAAAGAAAACTCCAACTGCACAGCAGAAGCAATAACATGAAAGAAAGAAAATTTCCAAGGGAGCAGGAGCAAAGAAGAAACTAGAATACAACATCAGTGCCTCAGATTTGGAAGCCTTTTAACAATCTTCCTGGGATAAAGTTCTTGGAAATGAGAAACATTACTGAGATAAATTTGCTGGGCCTTCCACAAATTTTTGCAATTTTTACATAAAATTCACCATTTTAACCATTGTAAATTGTACAATTCAGTGTATTTACAATGTTATGCAACCATTGTCATTATCTAATTTCAGACATTTCCAGCTCCTATAAAGGAAACCCCACATCCATTAGGCAGTCAATCCCGATTCTCCCTCCCCCAACCCCTTACCACCAGTAATGTACTTCCCATCTCTGGCTTTGCCTATTCTGGCTGGTCATTTCATATAAATGGAATTATACCACAAGTGGCCTTTAGAGTCTGACTCTTGCATTCAGAATTATATTTTCAAGGTTTATCCATGTTCTAGCATATGTCAGTATTTCATTCCTATTTATGGCTGAGTAATACTTCATTGTATGGCTGTATCCACTTTGTTTATCCATTCATCTGTTGATGGACTTCTGGGTTGTTTGCTGTTCTTGGATATCATGAATAATGCTGCTATTTTCTAAGGTGTTTGTGTGGACATATACTTTCAAGGTATATTCCTTGGCGTCCAATTACTGGGTCATAAGGTAGTTTTAGGTTTAACATTCTGAGGAAATGCCAAATTATTTCCCAGAGCAATTGTCCTATTTAACATTCCCATCAGCAGCACAGGAGAGTTTTAGCTTCTTCAACTTTCCAACTTCAGGGTTTCAAAAGGGGGAAGGAAAGAGCTGCCTGGGCACAACCTGAGGAAAAGAAATCTTGTGCCTTTAAAATGCAGAGAGGACTCGTGACTTGTCCCCCCTACCCCTTCACATTTCCAGTGCCACATGGCCACCCATCCTGATGTACCCGCCCCAAAACTGACCAATGGACAGGGTACCTCTCCTAGACAAGGTAAGAGATCAGCCACTGACTCCTCTCTCTGCCCCGCACAAAGTCAAAGGTGCTTCCCCCACAACACTTGGCCACTTTTGCCCCGTGGCCTCCATCCTGTACTGTCTGCCACTCAGCTGTCATTACAAGTTCTGCTCAAGAAGATAATGAAGTGTGTCATTTTACATTTCTCAGCCAAACCTCTTCTAATATTGTTTAAAATTCAAAGGAATTGAAAATGCAGATGAACACAATAAAAACCCTGAAACAAGGCACTGCTGTGCCCCTTCATTAGGCACACTCCTGGGGATAGGTTTATGACTTGCTGCTGCTGCTGCTGCTGCTGCTGCTAAGTCGCTCAGTCGTGCCTGACTCTTAGCGACCCCATGGACTGCAGCCCACCAGGCTTCTCCGTCCCTGGGATTCTCCAGGCAAGAACACTGGAGTGGGGTGCCATTGCCTTCTCTGATGACTTACTGCTAAGCTCTGCAATTCTGGTCACCAGTTTAATGAGGGACTCTGAATTTGAACACAGGGATCCAGACAGCGTCTACCTTAGCAACGCTTGCAGATTTTCTGAGCTCCTACGGAGACCCAGTTCACATACTGCTGAAGCCTGGCTTAGAGAATTTTGAGCATTACTTTGCTAGTGTGTGAGATGAGTGCAATTGTGTGGTAGTTTGAGCATTCTTTGGCATTGCCTTTCTTTGGGATTGGAATAAAAACTGACCTTTTCCAGGCCTGTGGCCACTGCTGAGTTTTCAAATTTGCTGGCATATTGAGTGCAGCACTTTCATAGCATCTTCTTTTCAGTTCAGTTCAGTCACTCAGTCAAGTCCAACTCTTTGCAATACCATGGACTGCAGCATGCCAGGCCTCCCTGTCCATCACCAACTCCCGGAGTTTACTCAAACTCATGTCCATTGAGTCAGTGATGCCATCCAACCACCTCTGTTTTCCCCTTCCCCTCCTGCCTTCAATCTTTCCCAGCTCAGGGTCTTTTCCAGTGAGTCAGTTCTTCACATCAGGTGGCCAAAGTATTGGCGTTTCAGTTTCAGCATCAGTCCTTCCAATGAATATTCATGACTGATTTCCTTTAGGATGGACTGGTTGGATCTCCTTGCAGTCCAAGGGACTCTTAAGAGCCTTCTCCAACACCACAGTTCAAAAGCATCAATTCTTCAATGCTCAGCTTTCTTTATAGTCCAACTCTCACATCCACACATGACTACTGGAAAAACCATAGCCTTGACTAGATGGACATTTGTTAGCAAAGTAATGTCTCTGCTTTTTAATATTCTGTCTAGATTGATCATAGATTTTCTTCCAAGGAGCAAACATCTTTTAATTTCATGGCTAGGCCACCATCCACAGTCATTTTGGAGCCCAGGAAAATAAAATCTGTCACTGTTTCCATTGTTTCTCCATTTACTTGCCATGAGGTGATGAGATCAGATGCCATGATCTTCGTTTCATGACTGTTAGACTTTTAAGCCAACTTTTTACTCTCCTCTTTCACCTTCATCAAGAGCTCTTTAATTCTTCATTTTCTGCCATAACAGTGGTATCATCTGCATATCTGAGGTTATTGATATTTCTCCCAGCAATCTTGATTCCAGCTTGTGCTTCATCAAGCCAAGCATTTCACATGATGTTCTATGCACAGAAGTTAAATAAGCAGAGTGACAGTATACAGCCTTGACATACTCCTTTCCTAATTTGGGACCAGTCTGTTTCTCCATGTTGGGTGCTAACTGTTGCTTCTTGACCTGCATACAGATTTCGTAGGAAGTAGGTGGGGTGGCATGATATTCCTATCTCTTTTAATAATTTTCCACTTTGTTATGGTCTACACAGTCAAAGGCTTTAGCATAGTCAATGAAGCAGAAGTAGATGTTTTTTTCCAGAATTCTCTAGATTTTTCTACCATTCAATGGATGTTGAAAATTTGATCTCTGGTACCTCTGCCTTTTTAAAATCCAGCTTGCACATCTGGAAATTCTCAGTTTACATATTGTTGAAGCTAGCTTAAAGGATTTTGAGTATTATCTTGCTAGCATGTGAAATGAGCACAACTGTGTGGAAGTGTGAAGATTCTTTGGCATTGCCCTTCTTTGGGATTGGAATGAAAAATGACCTTTTCCAGTCCTGCAGCCACTGCTGAGTTTTCCAAATTTTCTGGCACACTGAGTGCAGCACCTTAACATCATCATCTTTTAGGATTTGAAATAGCTCAGCTGGAATTTCATCACCTACACTAGCTTTGTTCATGGTGATGCTTCCTAAGGCCCACTTGACTTCATACTGCAGGATGTCTGGCTATAGGTGAGTAGTTATCCAGGTGAGTGGTTAACCATGATAAACATTACTGTGGTTAATGGGTCATGAAGATCTTTTTTGTATAGTTATTCTGTGTATTTGTGCCACCTCTTCTTGATATCTTCTGTTTCTGTTAGGTCCATACTGTTTCTGTCCTTTATTGTGCCTATCTTATTGATGGACGTGAGTTTGAGTGAACTCCGGGAGATGGTGATGGACAGGGTGGCCTGGCATGCTGCGATTCATGGGGTCACAAAGATTCGGATACGACTGAGCGACTGAACTGGACTGAACTGAATGGAACCAGATGCCATGACTTTAGTTTTGAGTGTTCTGAATGTTGAGCTTTAAGCCAAAATTTTCACTCTCCTCTTTCACTTTCATCAAGAGGTTCTTTAGTTCTTCTTCACCTTTTGCCATAAGGGTGGTATCATCTGCGTATCTGTGGTTATTGATATTTCTCCTGGAAATCTTGCTTCTAGTTTGTGCTTCATCCAGCCCAGCGTTTCTCATGATGTACTCTGCATAGAAGTTAAATAAGCAGGGTAACAATATACAGCCTTGATGTACTCCTTTTCCTATTTGGAACCAGTCTGTTGTTCCATGTCCTGTTCTAACTGTTGTTTCCTGACCTGATTTCTCAAGAAGCAGGTCAGGTGGTCTGGTATTCCCATCATCTTTTAGGATTTGAAATAGCTCAACTGGAATGCCATCGCCTCCACTAGCTTTGTTTGTTGTGATGTTTCCTAAGGCCCACTTGACTTCACATTCCAGGATGTCTGGTGAGTGATCATATCATCGTGGTTATCTGGGTCATGAAGATCTTTTTTGTACAGTTCGTCTGTGTATTCTTGCCACCTCTTCTTAATATCTTCTGCTTCTGTTAGGTCCATACCATTTCTGTCTTTATTGTGCCCATTTTTGCATGAAATATTTCCTTGGTATCTCTAATTTTCTTGAAGTAATCTCTAGTCTTTCCCATTCTATTGTTTTCCTCTATTTCTTTGCTTTGATCACTTAGGAAGTCTTTCTTATCTCTCCTTGCTATTCTTTGGAACTCTGCATTCAAATGGGTATATCTGTCCTTTTCTCCTTTGCCTTTCACTTCTCTTCTTTTCTCAGCTATTTGTAAGGCTTCCTCCCACAACAATTTTGCCTTAAACTCAAATATGCAGATGACATCTTCAGATATACAGTGACACCACCCTTATGGCAGAAAGTGAAGAACTAAAGAGCCCCTTGATGAGAGTGAAAAAGTTGGCTTAAAACTCAACATTCATAAAACTAAGATCATGGCATCCAGTCCTATCACTTCATGGCAAATAGATGGGTAAACAATAGAAACAGTGGCTGACTTTATTTGGGGGGGCTCCAAAACCACCGCAGATGATGACTGCAGTCATGAAATTAAAAGATGTTTGCTCCTTGGAAGAAAAGCTATGACCAATCTAGACAGCATATTAAAAAGTAGAAACATTACTTTGTCAACAAAGGTATGTCTAATTGTTAGGCGAGTGTATTCTTCTCGGTTCTGTCTCAACAAAAATTTGAAGCGAGGGACATTAGAGTCCTCAGTGTGTCATAGCTCTCAGACAGACCGTGTTGTAGCTCTTAGACTATAAGAGTGTTATAGTCTTATAGTCACTAAAAGACTACCAGGGAGAAGGCAATGGCACCCCACTCCAGTACTCTTGCCTGGAAAATCTCATGGGCGGAGGAGCCTGCTAGGCTGCAGTCCATGGGGTCGCTAAGAGTCGGACACGACTGAGCGACTTCACTTTTACTTCTCACTTTCATGCATTGGAGAAGGAAATGGCAACCCACTCCAGTGTTCTTGCCTGGAGAATCCCAGGGACGGGGGAGCCTGATGGGCTACCATCTATGGGGTCACACAGAGTTGGACACGACTGAAGCGACTTAGCAGCAGCAGCAGCAGCAAAAGACTATCAGTGTTATAGCTCCATGTTACAGCTCAATTTTATTTAGAAAATAGCAGGAAAATATATCCTCGAGGCGTGAGGGCATGCCAACTCTAAGATGCAAAGAGAAGAGAGAAGCCCCTGCCCTTTGGCTCCTCTTTTTATATGTTTTTTTTTTTTTTCTCCCACCTGGGCCTGCCCTATGTAAACTGGGCTAGCCAGGAGTGCTGTTTGTTCTACCTGAGGTCCTCACTCTGGTCCTCGGACCTTCCTTTGTTCTATTTTCACAGGCTTTTCCCTTCTTGTCTTTTAGCCACTGCCATTCTGGACTCCTGTTTCCTATTCTAACTACCTAACATAGTCAAGACTGAGCAACTGAACTGAACTGAACTGAACATAGTCAAAGCTATGGTTTCTCCAGTAGTCATGTGTGGATGTGAGAATTGGACTATAAAGAAAGCTGAGCATTGAAGAATTGATGTTTTTGAACTGTGCTATTGGAGAAGGCTCTTGAGAGTCCCTTGGACTGCAAGGAGATCCAATCAGTCCATTTTAAAGGAAATCAGTCCTGAATATTCATTGGAAGGTCTGATGCTGAAACTGAAACACCAATACTTTGGCCACCTGATGCAAAGAGCTGACTCATTTGAAAAGACCCTGATGCTGGGAAAGATTGAAGACAAGAGGAAAAGGGGATGACAGAGGATGAGATGGTTGGATGGCATCACCGACTCAATGGACATGAGTTTGAGTAAACTCCGGGAGTTGGTGATGGACAGGGAAGCCTGGCGTGCTGCAGTCCATGGGGTCACAAAAAGTCAGACATGACTGAGCAACTGAACTGAACAGAGACCCGAGGCTCTGCAAAGCCGCGGCTGAGAGCGCATCTCTTCACACAAGCGCTTTGCCCGTGACCCCGGTGCACTCCTCTTCCTAGTTGGCTGCCTGTGGACCTCAGCACTGGAGCGACGCCTGGTGCTTCCCACTACCCCCTGAGACAGCCATAAATGTCAGGCCAGAGGTGTGTGCTAACGCTGAGGAACTGCAGGCCCTCCCTAGCCCCTGTGTTTTTCCCAGGAAGAGGATGAGGGGCCAAGCTGCAGAGATGAGCTGGGATGGGAAGGTTGAATGAAAGTGGAAAGAGAAGCCATTCACGGGGGTGCCACTTGGTACCAGCATCACCTCCACCTTCTGCCACCTCGCAGCAGCCCTCCTGGCTTCTCTGGAGTCCCTTTTGCCCGGATATTTAACCTAGCCCTGTCCCAAACTTGAGCCTTCCACTTTGAATTTTGACTCTCTTTGTAATTACCTTAAATCCTTCCTGGTGGCTCAGTGGTGAAGAACCCACCCACAATGCAGGAGATGTGGGTTCAATCCCTGGGTCGGGAAGATCCCCTGTAGGAGGAAATAGCAACCCATTCCAGTATTCTTGCCTGGGAAATCCCGTGGACAGAGGAGCCTGTTGGGCTACAGTCTATGAGGTCACAAAAGAGTCAGACACGACTTAGTGGCTAAAACAACAACAAAACTCTTAAACACTTCAGTGATGATTATATGCACAAAGCACGTAGAACACTTCTATTATAGGACCTTCCTGGCAGTCCAGTGGTTAAGACTCCACGCTTCCACTGCAGGGGGTGCAGGTTCCACCCATGGTCAGAGACCTGAGATGCCACATGCCAAGGGGCAAAGCCAAAAAAAAAACCCCATTGCTGTTATAACTGCATTCCTGATCCCAGAGCCAGCCTCAGAGAGATCTAGCAAAGCCTAGAGACAAGAGCAGAGATGGGGGATAGGTCATGTTTCAGGGAGTGGGACTCCCCATTTTGCTTACAAGCCAGTTTCCGCCCTGGGCCTCAGGTAAAGAGACCCATACCTGCCAAAATTATATCCTAAGAGGTAAGACACAATGAGCCCATTGCTCTTGACTTGGATTATAATGATAGTGACTTTTGATTTCCTGATAGAGTCCTGGATCTTCTGGCACAGTCTTGCCTCCAAGTGTTTTCTGCATTCAATTTATGAAGAATGCCAAGCGGGGAAGACATTTCTGCTCATCTAATGCTTATTTTAAAAAATAAGATTCAGACCTGATGAATCATGAAGTCATCTTGCCTCAAGACTAATAAAAGACAGTCTGGTAGCCCAAACGGAGGAACAGGATCATAAAGAGATCATCGGTTTGCACTTATCAGTTTGTAACATGTAAGCATTTTGAGAGCTTGATTTTACGTGTTTCTGTTTTCAGAGGTCACAGGCTACCTTGTGCTCTAATCACTTGATGAAGAGGAAACCTCTGTGTATCTGGCTTTCAGGAGCTGAAAATGCAAAAAGAAAGGATAAGAAATCTGTGATCTGAACCCTGCACCCTTATCCTGTGTTGAAACCATGGAGGCCACTGCTCTCCTGATGTTAGGATTGTAGTGACACTGACCTTGACTTCTCCATACAGCCTAGATACCCTGGTCCAAAGCTGCCTCCATGCTGGGCCAGCACGTCAGCCTTCACTTGTATCTTCACATCACCTATTCTTCTGGGTCAAACCCTTCATTATTTTCTGTGTCACTATTTAAGTATCCTATGAGCTTTATTTAAAGGAAGTAGGGTAGGACTTCCATGGTGGTACAGTGGATAAGAATCTGCCTGCCAATGCAGCAGACATGGATTCAACCCCTGACCCCTGATCCAGGAACATTCCACACGCTGTGGAGTAACTGAACCCAGGAGCTAAAACTAGTGAGCCCACGAACCGCAACTATGAAAGCCTGCGCACCCTAAAGCCTGCGCTCTACAACAAGAGAAGCCGCCCGCAATGAGAAGCCAGCAAACCACAATGAAGGGCAGCCCTGGCGCGTCACTGCTAGAGAAAGCCCTTGCACAGAAACAAAGACCCAGTACAAACAAAATAAAATAAATGAAAAATTGTTTTTAAAAATAAAATAAAGGGAAGCAGGTAAATTTTAAAATATGTTCCTCAGTTTGTTGTTAGACCTATGGGTCTCAGTCTTGATATACATCAGAATTACCTCAAGTACTTTTAAAACTATGGATGCCTTTGCCAGCTCTGGAATCTCAATTTGATTGACTTGTGTGGGGCACAGCTTGAACAGGTTCTAGAAGATTCCCCAGATGATTCTACCATGCAAACAGAGTTGCACAGCCAGAGTTGAGAACCACCTCATTAAATGATTACCTGATAGTTAACCTTTCATGATAATACAATTCCTCTTGAGCCCAAACAAGCTAATTGATCCAGTAAAGATTTCAGTTAAATCTCAAGATACTTAAAGATTTCCACTTAAATCAGTGTCAAATTTCTTATTTTCTTTTTTACATTTTTGAAGTAATATGTAGTCATAAATTAAGAGTCTAATAGTTCAGTAAGATCTGCTGGAAAAACAGTTCTTAAGACACCCTTCTGCCATTTCCCAGCCCTAGAGACAACTCTTTTTAACTCTTTTAACTGATTATTTTGGTATTTGCCTCTATATCTTTGGAGAAGGCAATGGCACCCTACTCCAGTACTCTTGCCTGGGAAATCCCATGGATGGAGGAGCCTGGTGGGCTGAAGTCCATGGGGTCGCTGAGGGTTGGACACGACTGAGTGACTTCACTTTCAATTTTCACTTTCATCCATTGGAGAAGGAAATGGCAACCCATTGCAGTACTCTTGCCTGGAAAATCCCATGGACGAAGGAGTCTGGAAGGCTGAAGTCCATGGGGTCGCTAAGAGTCGGACATGACTGAGCGACTTCACTTTCTATATCTTTAAACAGAATTCTTGGATTATTATTCTTTGATTTTCAGTGTGGCATGCTATCTATTGTCTTCACACCATGATAGTGAAGATTTATCTTTTTTATCCCCTCAACTCCTGCCACACAGATTTCTGTCCTTCTACTCCCACCCAATATATTTATATCATGATTTTGCTAAATAAATATTAATTTTTTACATTATTATGATTTTGTATACCATTCAGAGCTGAGCCATGTAACAAACTATGATTATTTCTCCTTTCATGTACATTTCTCTTATTTCCTTGAGTTAATATCTGCCTTAATTTTCACTTGATTAGGTTTTTTTAAGTGAATATTTTTATTTTTAATTAATTTATTTTTTTCCTGCACCTGGAGGCTTGTGGGATCTTAAAACTCCAACCAGGGATTGCACCTGAGCCCTTGGCAATGAGAGCTCAGAGTCCTAACCACAGGACCTGAGGAGAATTCCCCACTTGATTAGTCTTTTTATTAGTTTTCTATGAACTTTTCAGTAATCCATCCTTAAATTCTCCAACAGTTGTTTAAATCTCTTCTCAAGACATTTTTGAAATTCTAAGATCCCACAAGCCCTCGGGTACAGCAAAAAAAATAAATAATTAAAAATAAAATATTCACTTAAAAACCTAATCAAGTGAAAATTAAGGCAAGTATTAACTCAAGGAAGTAAGTTAATATCAGGTATTTCATAAATTTCATCTTCCTGAAGAACTGTCTCTCAGAGCTTTCTGACCTGCTCAAATCTGTGCTGGTTGCCATCTGTACCTGGTACACAGTTATTATCCTGCAACATCCATTCAGTATTATCGTCCTGGGATTGTCTTAGCGTTTATTGCCTGTAAGATCTCCTGTTTCTTTTTTTCTAAAACTTTACATATTTATTTTTATTTTTGGTGGTGTCAGATCTTTGCACAGCATGTGGGCTTCTCTCTAGTTGTGCCATACAGGGTCCAGAGTTTGAGGACTCAGTAGTTCAAACATGCTGGGCTTAGTTGCCCCCTGGCATGAGGGATTTTAGTTCCCCTACCAGGGATTGAAACCACCTCCCCTGCATTGGAAGGCAGATTCTTAACCACTGAACCACAAAGGCAGTCCCAGATCTCCTGTTTCAGTACCCCAGTCTTTTCTCTTTCTTGGTTGACTCCATTGTTTTGCTGAAATACATCCTCTACTAACTTCTTAAAAAAGAGTATGTGGGAGGTAAAAAAAACTGAAGCCCTTGCATGTCTGAAAATGTCTTAGTTTCACCTTCACAGTTGATTAATACTTTGAGTATCAAATTCTAGATTGTAAATCATTTTCCTTCAGAATTTTAGATCCATTTCTTCATTTTCTTCTAGCTCAGTGTTAAAGGCAATCTTTCATGTTTTTTTAGCTTGCAGTGTTGATTTCTGATCCTTTTTTGGTGGCTCAGTTTTTCTCTCCAGAAGCCTTTAGGATCTTCTCTATGACCCTAGAGTTATGAAATTTCACAATGATATATGGGTATGTTTTCATCCATTGTTCTGGGCACTTAGGTGAGCCCTTTCAACCTGAAAACTGGTGTCCTTCAGTTGTGGAAGTTGTTTCCCAGCTGCCTTTGCAGCTAGAAGTGTCTATGTGACATGGTCTGGTCAATGAGGTGTTAGCAAAGTCTGTCAGAAGGTTCTGGGAAATCTTTTGCTTCCCTAATATTGAGACACAGAAAAGTGCTAGTATGGCCTCTTCTTTCTCCTTCTCTTGAATATGGATTCATATGGATAAAATTGAGCTCTAAGAGTTATCTTGAACCCATGAGAGATAGGCAAAATAATCATAGATGTCATCCCTGATAATTTTTACCACTGATCCAGTATCAGAAGCTGAGTGTCTCCTGAATTTTTCACATGAGAAAAATGAATCTCTATTTTAAAAAACAAAAAACACTCTGTAGGTTGATTTTTCTTTTACTTGCAGCCAATTATTCCTGATAGATTCCTGCTGATCGTAGATGCTTGATAAACATTTATTTGGCTGAATGCTATGGAGAGGATGAAAGATTTGAGCTCATAGATGTCTACATGAAATTGTGTTTTCTGTAAGGGAGAAAACTGAGAAAGAAAAGTGCCCAGGTTGGGATGTCCCCGACAATCCAGACTCTGCACTTCTAATGCAGGGGGCACAGGCTCGATCCCTGATTGGGGAACTAAGATTCCACATGCTGTTTAGCATGGCCATAAATAAATAATTTTTTTAATGTATCCAAGTCTTTCTTGTGGTCTTCAAAAAACCTCTGCATAAAAGAGGAACTTGATCAAAGTACCCGAAGATACCAAAGGTGCTTGGGGGAAGTGAGAAGAGATCAGTGTCATGGCTATGAGAGAGCATTTAAATGCAATGGTACCGCATTCCAGTATTCTTGCCTGGAAAATCCCACGGACAGAGGAGCCTGGTAGGCTGCAGTCCATGGGGTCGCCAAGAGTCGGACATGACTGAGCAACTTCACTTTCACTTTTCACTTTCATACATTGGAGAAGGAAATGGCAGCCCACCCCAGTGTTCTTGCCTGGAGAATCCCAGGGACAGAGGAGCCTGGTGCGTCTATGGGGTCGCACAGAGTCAGGAACGACTGAAGTGACTTAGCAGCACATACTTCACAAGCTTAGAGAATTATAGTATTTGGAGAGTAAGGGGGGCATTTCTTAAATTAGCAAGAGGGGAAAAAGACCTAAAAGGTCTGGCAGGGGAATGCTTGGTTTTATAATAAATACTGGCGTATCCACTGATGCATCTTACCTATAATATATATTGAACCCAAATAATAATTACACTGTACTCTGTGTTCCTGGGCTTCCCAGTGGCACTAGTGGTAAAGAACTTACCTGCCAATACAGGAGACATAAGAGACACAGTCTTGATCCCTGGGTTGGGAAGATCCACTGGAGAAGGAAATGACAACCCACTCCAGTATTCTTGCCTGGAGAATCCATGGACAGAGGAGCCTGGCAGGCTATAGTCTGTAGGGTCACAAAGAGTCAGACGTGACTGAAGTGACTTAGCACGGCACACAATCTGTGTTCACAAGGTAGACCATTCCAGAATCAGAGTTTTAAAAAGTAGCGAATGAATGACTCAAGAAATAAAGCTCGTTTCGTCCTAAAAACAAGACACTGAAACTTTCTAGAAACAAATGCATTTCAGCATGATTGTAATTGTATGTTTCCACCACACTAAAAAAATCAAGCAGCTACAGCAAGAGTAAATTTTGTTTAAAAGACATGTATTAAGCACCAATTGCACATCCAGAAAAGGCTAAATTTGGCTATGAAACTGACTTCCTGCTAAAAAGTCAGGCAAGGTCAGCTAAAGGGGACTTAGCATCATGGTCGACCACAGGATCTGGTATACCTTTGGGAACAGGAGTTGCCCCCACAGCTAGAGACCAGGGTAGCTATTCAAGGGGAGAAGCCTATTTCTCAGAAATCAGTTTTCAGGAAAGAGAAGTTGGGTTTTCTGTAGTTTGACAGCTCTGACCAGCCTTAACTGCAGCTATTTATATTTTTAAAGCTGCTTTCCAGTAACTGTGAGCAGCCCTCGAGTTGGCAACTGTCCTAGGAGGGTGGTGACCAGGGCCTGCTCCATGAGGAGGTAGGGGGAGGGGAGAAGGGGAAGGGATGTGAGGACTGAATAAAACAAGGGGCCCAGAAATAGCAAGTGCATTGCAGTGAGGTGAGGGAAGGGCACCTGGTGGGCTAAGGGCAGCAAGAGACCTTGTGCTGATGGAGCCACTGGGCAAGCTGGCACCTTGGCTGCCTGAGGGGGGCACTCAGATACAGCTCTACTCTCTGCTGGTCTCCCAACATGACCATCTTCATGGTCACTGGAGAGAAGAGGAGAGGCTCTTGAACAGTAATCCTTAGTAATCCTGGCTCTTCTCTTTATTGGAGGTTTCAGAGGGTCCCCTGGCCACCAGAGGGATGCAGGCCCTGGCTGTGCCCAGGCAGGAGGAAGGTCACACTCCCCTTTAGGCTTGTGCGAAAGGCTTGAGTTTTCTAGGGTCCCAAGGAGCTTGGTTTGCCTCTTTTCTGCTCCCAGAGGGGAGAATCAATGAGCACAGAGGTACATGCATACCAGAATTGCCAGTGTGATTCGTTCAACTTCTTTTGAAGAGAACTGAAATTCTCTCTCAACCTTAGCTCTTTACCTGTTGAAGCTAGTTTTTCGTTTGTTTTATGGTGGTGCCATGGAGCTTGTGGGAGCCTAGTTCCCTGACCAGGGATCAAACCTGAGTCCTCAGTAGCAAAAGCTGGGAGTCTTAACCACTGCACCACCAGGGAATTCCCTGAATCTAGATTTTTGAATTATTTATTCAACTGTGTGTGTGTGTGTGTGTGTGTGCGTGTGTGCATGTGTGCTTGGTTATGTTCGACTCTTTGCGACCCCAGGACTGCAGCCCTGCCAGGCTCCTCTGTCCATGGAATTTCCCAGGCAAGAATACTGGAGTGGATTGCCATTTCCTCCTCGAGGGGATCTTCCTGATCCAGGGATCCAACCTTTATCTCCTGAATCTCCTGCATTGGCAGGTGGATTCTTTACCACTGAGCTACCTGGGAAGCCCTTATTCAACTTTAGGAACAATTAAATCTCTACAATTTTTTTTTACAACTTGGTCCTTTTTATGTGGCACAGACACCTTTTTTTATTATTTTTAAACTTCTATTGTGGACAATTTCAAAAAACAAATTTAGATGAAACAACATAGTGAATCCTCACATTCTACAAATCCAGCTTAAACTGTTATCAACTCACAATCAACCTTTTTCATCTTTTATACCCTTCCTTACAACCTATCACTTCAAAAAGCAAATCCCAACCACTCCAGGCAAGTTTCTGAGTTCTTTGACCTACACACAGTGATCCTCAAGTGGTCCTGCTTTCCGGTATGACAAGATGTTCCAGGTTCATCCTGTGCTTTAGCTGTTCCAGTGGAATTAGCCATTTACTTAAATAAGAAACAGTATTTCGAGAATGCAGTCTGGGTTCTCAGAGTGCTGCTGCATCAGCTGATCAGAGTTTCTAGGATACAGTGCCTACTTGGGCATTCTTTTCAGGCTCTGGTAAACACTTGGACTCACATCACTACAATAGGCCACACTTGGCATTGACTTCACTTAGAATAAGGATACAGGACAGGAAACAGCCCACCAACAGGAAGTGGCAGGCCTTTGTCTAGGTACCCCCATTCCCTACCCCTTGGAGGAGGTCATCAAAAGGATATGATTGCCGGTTGATCCATGAGCTGGACCCAGGCAGTCAGAGGTTCCTCATCCACTACCTGCTCCTTGGAATGCATCTTCTGCCCTGTGTTCCCACAGTGGGAGCTGTTCCAAGGATGCAGCCCTGAGTAAGGTGTTGCTGAGACCATCTGGACAGTATACATGACTGAACTCAGTTAAGGTAATCAATTCTCTGTATCCACAGATTCCACATCCTTGAATGCAACCAACCTCAGATGGAAGAGTCAGAAAAAAATTCCAAGGGCTTCTGGAAAGCAAAAGTTGAATTTACCAGTGGACCAGTAACCACGTGGCATTTACATTGTATTAGACATTGTGTGTAATCTAAAGATGATTTAAAGCACAGGGAAAATATTCGTACACATTATATGCAAGTACTATGCCATTTTATGTAGGGGGCTTGAGCATCCACGGATTTTAGTATCCATGGGGGTCCTGAAACCAATCCCCTGAGGATACCAAGGAAGATGACTGAACTTTTCATTAAGCTTCTAGCAGGCAGGTGCTGGAGGGTGCCAGAAATCCATTCATCTTTCGGCATCCTAGGACAAGCCTTGTATGCAAGTTGGAGTGGTCTGCCTCTTTCTTCCGTCTCTCCTCCTTGCCCTCCCTGTACAGAAGCCAGTTTGCAAACTACACCACCTCCCCCCATAAATTACCAGATAAAGTACAGGATGCTTAGTTACACTTGAATTTCAGATAAACAATGAATATAATCCTCATATGCCAATTAGAAACTAATATTCTAATATTAGCAATATTTGTACGGGACTAGCTTGCTTCCCTGTTCCCTCAAAGGTTATGTCCAATTCCAAGAGTCATACTTCTCAGGAAACTTCAAACCCACAGCTTTCCACCATGTCTTTCTAATTCATTCACTGTCCTCACTGTCCAGATACAGTAGGTCATTTTTACCATAAACAATGCTGCCTAGTAACGTAGCTGACATTCTACCTTCGTCAGATTTTCAGAAGAAGAGAACTATAAAATGTAAACTTCACAGAGAATGAGAAATGATTTTTTTTTCCACCCCTATGCAAATAAAGGCCTTTTCAGCAGTCAGAGCTAGATCAAAGTAGAAATAGATGATAAAGGAAAAACTAAATTTTCCACCTGAGCCAGGAAAACCCCAGTGTTTCCCTACTGTGTCTTCTTTACTAGTCACACAAAATACTTCACTTCTGACACTCCTGATCCCCAAATGTCTGGAGGTTTTCCCCTACACCAAGCAGAAACAAAGGAGAGGCAGTCAAGAGACAGCAGCGCAGTGTAGGGCAGGCTTCTGCTTCCCTCTCAGAGAACATACCTAACAAAACACCCTTGAGTTCTTCTGAGACCTGAAGCTCCGCCCAGCCCGAGGACATTAACTTCAGGCTGAGCGCAAGGTTCCTGGAACGCCACCCTGTTACCTCACCACCAACAAATCAGGAGAAAATCTGCAGACAGTGGAAGACTACCAAGACAATGGAAGACTACCAAGACCCTACCCCCGTCCGCCAGGTGTTGCGCCCTTCAAAAACTGTGATGGCCAAGCAGAATCCGGGCTTCCCTGGTGGCTCAGAGGTTAAAGCGTCTGCCTCCAATGCTGGAGACCTGGGTTTGATCCCTGGGTCGGGAAGATCCCCTGGAGAAGGAAATGGCAATCTACTCCAGTATTCTTGCCTGGAGAATCCCATGGACAGAGTACATTACAGTCCACGGGGTCACAAAGAGTCGGACACGACTGAGCGACTTCACCCTTCACCCTTCAAGCAGAATCCAGAGCTGGTTATTAGACATGAGTTCACCTTCTCCTCAAATCGCCAACCTCCTGAATAAAACAACTTTTCTTTTCTAAGCAGCACTCACTCTTGTGTATTGGCTTTTGAGTGGCTAACAGCTGAACTTGAGTTCAGTTCAGTTCAGT